>LTAE01000734.1:5175-72413 GCA_001647135.1 Pontederia paniculata
CACCCACGAGGGCGTGGTCGACGGGCGAGCGAGGGCGCGGACGGCGGGCGAGGGCACAAGCACGAGCGGGCGGCTAAGAGGGCAGACGATCACGAACAAAAGTAAGTGAGAGATTGGATGTTTTAGGGCACAGAATTAGCGACATAATTTCTGTCGCTAGATCAGTCGTAAATTCTGTCACTATTAAAGACGAAGAATTTCTGTAGTTAATATTGTCACAAGCTTGTCGCAAATTTTATTTTTTAAAAAAAATGGTTCAACTTAAATTGTCGCTATCTTGTCGTTATACTATCGCTATGAGCGACAGAATAGCGACAATTATTTCTGTCGCTAACTGTTTGTCGCTAATACATCATATTCTTGTAGTGTGAAGCTTTCTTATTTCTGGGTTATTACCCCAGATGAATGCTCTTTGGATTTTCTATATGTCTTGGATGGTTCCTTTTGGTATCAGCATAATGTTCATTAGGTGCGATGGTAGCGATTGGATGACAAAGTGCACGAGGGTAATGCACCCCACCATTAAGAGTGTGGATGCTTCCCATTCTGAGATCCTGGATCTGAGCTTGGTAATCAGCTTACTGAAGTGTGCTTCGTGCTTTCGACCATAGATAATTTTCACACCAAGATAATTCCCTAAGGATGTTGCTTCTTGGAACCCGCTTGATTGTAATATTTGGCACTTTGCTTCAGGGGAGACAACTTTTGAGGAGAATACAAAGGTTTTTTGCTGATTTATCCGCAGGCCTGAAGCCATGGAGAAGAGATTCAGGGTCTTAGTAATTGTCGTCATTTGATGAATGGAGGCTTCTGCAAAAGGCAATAGGCATCGGCGAAGAATAAGTGCGAGATAAGTGGGTCAGTAGAACCTGCATGCATGGCCTTCCACCTGCCCTCGTTGATAGCTCCTTGTATTAGGTGTGCTAGGCATTCCATGCATAGGATGAAGATATATGGAGAAAAAGGGCAGCCCTGTCTAATGCCATGATGCATGCGAAAGGCGTTAGATTCACTGCCATTCCACAAGACTTGCATTGTGAGGGTCGTAATGCATGACATGATGATGCTCTGCAAGTTCTCTGGCAGGTTAGCGGCTTCAAGTGTTTTTGCTATGAAGTTCCAATTGAGCCGGTCAAAAGCCTTCTCGAGGTCGACCTTGATGGAAAGAAATTGTGCCTTGCCTCACATTCTACTCACTGTGTGGATCATCTCTTGGGCTATCACCACATTCTCATGTATATTCCTCCCCTTGATGAATCTTACCTTGTGCGACCCGATGAGCTCCGGCATGAGGTGTTGAAATATGAATGAAATAATCTTGGTGATTAGTTTTGATCTTCTTGTATGGAGGAGTTCCCATTTTGTTCAATTCTCTGGTCAAAGCTTGAGACTTCATTCTAAATAAGGTTTATCGGTTTGACTTTTTTATTTGGTATGAATCCTTATTTTTATTAATAGGTCATACACAACATCTGACATGTTTAGCTAATCAAGTATATATTGATTATGTGATTTTGTGTCTTCATCATGATATTCAGTGTATGTATATATGTATGGGTTCCATATTGACCTCTCTCCTTTGTTGTCATCTATTGGTGGACCTTTGGAAACTCATAATATAACAACCTAAATTTCTAGATAAATAATAAAAAGATAAAATAAAATAAGATAAGATATTATTAGGATTAGAAAAAGGATAAAAGTCAAGGTCAAATTATATTTTTAATATTTTAATATTTCTATTCCTATTTTAATTAGATTATAAAGGATTCTTAATCACAAGTAAACTCTATCTAGAGAAGATTTTCCTTCCTTATAAATAGGTACCCATCCCTCCTTTTTTCTTATATTTTTTTTCTCTCTCCTCTCCTCACGACATCATATCATTACAGAGGAGAAAAGAACTAGAAGCATCTTCATCATGGAGGAGGAGCAAGGAGAAGAATCTAGGCCAAGGAAAAAGAATGTTTGACTACGAGTCAAGCTATGTATAATAGAGGATCAACCTTAAGGTATTGCTTATGTGTATGATTAAACATAAGAGAGAGGAATAATAATTTTGGTATTATATCATTTAATAATCTAACTATATTGCTAAATGCGGATTACGTCTCCACCAGACATGGCTCGCGCTCGTCACACGACGCTGACCGTGTTGCCTATAGCGGGTTGATTTATTGTTGGATGATGGGAAGGCCACGAAGCGCGGACCACGTCCTGGACAGACGCGGGTTGCGTCCATCATATAACATGGTAAGAAAGCGGACCATGTTTGCTGGACAATGCGAAGCCGACCTAACATGGATCGAGTACTCATGTGACGCGGGTCGTGTTCCGTCAGACGACACAACTAGACAACTTGAAATTAACCAACTATGGACCACGCCGTCATCGTGCGCGGATCGTGCTCCTCGAACCGCACCAGAGATGGAACACGAACCATATCAAACCTTAACACAATCGATGTTCCTTGACTCAAAGATTACATCGATAAGACCATGTTCCAATACAAACCGTGTTAGCTGATAAATCGATATTGGACGCAAGATGTTTCACTTGGAAAACATACACATGCAAAATTGATCGTGTCTATATCCGACGTGGATCGTGTTGCTCTACGTTATGGCTTAACTATTGTTTAATACAAGACATAGATCATATGCTGATACACGACGTGGGCCATGTTGTGCCTAGTGAAGAATAATGAAATTAAGTAAACATGTATTGTATTGTTAAACCCAACGATTGCTTTTTTAAGTTATTGTGATGCATTATGATTGCTGGAAGTTTACCTAGAAGTGAGTAGGAATGATCAACTGATAATAGGATTAAAAATTATTAATATTTTGTGATTAAACTTATCGCGTAAAGAGGTAGGTTGCGAGATTTATCTCGATTGAAGGATTTATTCCTGACTGCAAGATTTATCCTAACTGCGAGGTTTACCCCATCTGCGGGACTTATCCCGACTGATTATTGAAAACTACTGGCTACTTCATGGCCTAGCTAGTCGTGCCTACGTCGGGACAATCTGAATCTTCATTACATTTGGTAAGGCTCATCTACTAATTATAATGTTTGACGAACTTAGGACAAGACAATTAGAAAATAATAATGTGGTCCTAAGTATCGATTGGGCTTGGACATATATACTGAATATTGAAGCTAGCGTCTTGATGCCACTGATGTTCTAGCTACAGATGACATTGAAAAAATAATGCTCAAGTAAGAATCCAATAGTTATGAACATACTGAACTTTGAAAGTATTGTGCATCAGATGGTGCTACTGCTGGCATGACCATTTCGAATTAAAAACACAAAATAAAAAAGGGATAAGTAAAGCTATTGACTATTATGTTAAATTATTAATATCTTCTTATTTTTATCTGCATATATATTTTTTCTATTGATTTGTTATATATTGGGTTTCATCGCTCATTAAAGAATTATTTTTCCTATTCTTGATCCTATATGCAAAATAAATAGTGTTTACACAAAGTGATGATGTTCGCGACGAGGAGACTTGCACATGATATAGGTCCCTAGTTATGATTATAGTATTAACTTTTACAATAATTTGTTCATCATTTTGATTAATTTTTTTGTCAAATGTAAAATCAAAGATGAATATCGTAGTATCAAGTTTGTATTCGGAATATGAATTTGGAGGCATTACAGATATTCCATGACTCTTTGTTTTTAATGCTAAGAAGTATGTCCATCTTCCTCTTTTTGTCTGCAGGATGATAATCTTGATGATATTATCGTCTGAGGACCAGCTCTTCTTATTTCGCGAATGTGACCATTTAGTTCTGAAGTTGTGCCCAAGTTTCGAACATCTTTTTGAGCAAGTTTAAGCTCCAACTTTTTGCATGCATGGAGAAGTTAATTTGATTGAAGATCTGGTAAATTGGTCAAATGTCACTTTATTGAGCTGATTTTTTTTTTTGTTTGCATGAGCTAACTTATAAATAGTTATTTGAATGGCTTGATATATGGATCCACCTCTTCAACCTCGGTGTAGGGATGTGGTAAATGAATTATTACATAGGATGGGGAGCTCAAAGGGAAGCGAGAAATAATAATCCAATTTATTTCGCAAATTGAGCTCAAGTTCTAACTCTTTCTATTTTATAGTGATATTTTTTTCTTTTATTTCTATCATCTAGTTTATATAATCTTGAATTTGGTATATAAGTTCTCAAGAATTGAGTAGATTAATTAACATGATGACATTTAATTTAGATCAGAATGTGCATGATTCACATGGTAACAAATGAATGCTGATCATGTTGCAAGCTTAAGAGAGAAACAAAAACTAGTAAGAAATATTATGCAACTTTTATTTCATAGTTTTAATTTCTCAGCTATGTTCTTGAACCACAATTATAATAATAACAATAACAATAATAATCTTCTAAGGGGCTGGCATGAATGGAGGAGGAGGGCTTAGAGGCCAATCATATTCACCTCCGCCGCCACCGCCCTCGCCACCACCGCCGTCGCTGCCACCGCCGCCTCCGCCTCCGCATTGCTTCATACAGAGGCACTTGCGACGAAACCTGCTGCACTTGCCATCTTCGTAACCCTCCTGATTGCACACGATGGCACAGGTCGCATCCTTCAAGCACCACCCCTTGTACAGTTCGCTCTTCGCCTTGCACATTCCATGTTTTCTCCCATTCACGCTCATCACCAACCCTGCAATTTTTTTAAAGCAAAACCCAAAAGTTATTCCAATAATTATAACATTCTTGTTGATCTTAAGGTTATTGGATTATTTATTTATACATTTCGACTGTAACCTTTTAGGAAAACAGTGTGTTTGATCAAAGAAATTCGACACTAGAAAATAATATTACTTGACAAGAACAATATATAGCTAGATGAATATTTTACCTGAAGCAAAGAGCACCAGGATGGTGAATCCCAACCCAATTCGACGCTCCATTAAGCAAAAAGTTTTAAAATCACACAAGTAATTACGATTTATGAGCATTCGATATATGAAAGGGTTGCTCGCCACCGATTTATATATAGTGAGGGAGGTGGAGCAGTTAATGCTGAGGATTAGTAAAGATTTATTTTTGCAATCTCATTCTATCCGCATTATGTCCTCCCTGCATGCACGCATGTATGCATGCTGTCTACGTGGAGATCTACGCTTTAACATTAAAGTATCCTTGTTAACTTATCAAGTGAAATAATAACTACAACTTTCTTATTTATTTTTTTTGCTTTTTTTTCTATTACTTTTGGAGAATTCCACGCCTTGTCATTAACTTTTTCTTTTTTAGGGAGATATATAATTAAAATTGAGAACAATATGAAACATAGTTCGAATCACTTAGTATTTTTTTTAAATAAAAACTTTTAATTATCTGATTTAAATGGCTATTTAACCTACTCTAATAAATGTTATTTTCATATAAAAGCTTAAGCTATTATAAGTTAATCGTATATATATATATATAATATATACATATATATAGAAAGATAATAGTGAAGTTACACTTTTTCCGTACTGGTTATATGTATGGGAGGCAAGGAGCAGAAAGAGTGTAAAACATGTAAACTTTAATTCTTAGATATGACCGATCATCCTTAATACTCTTCCTTAAACGTAAACAAAAATGAATTAATGAAAAAGCATGAAAAAAAAATATACATGTCTACATATATATACACACACAATAATCTTGATAATTGTTATATTGATTAAAATTACTCGATCATCCACAAGCTCCAAACATGAAACATCATCATATATATTATGCTCATATATATCTTTACAATTCCTTGATAACGTACGTAGGTATCATGCATGGGGATTGATCACCCCCAATTATGATCGTTCTTGATCGAGAACATATACCAACTTTTTTTTTCCTGTGCGCAAATTAATAAAAGAGGAAAGTAGCTATGCATGGATGCATATATGCACGTAGTATACAATAATAATAATGATAATTTCTGGAGGGATCCATCATATATATGCATGAGCTGCATGCATTATTAACATTTCTTGTGGCAGAGGCATTCGCGTTGGATAATCCCGTCGCAGTCGCCGCTGAGGTAGCCTTCTTTGAGGCAGGTGTCTGCGCAGCTGCTGTCAAGGAAGCAGAGACCATGGAAGGCTCCGCTGGGAACCCTGCAAATGCTCGCCTCCACCCCTGCACCCTCCTCTGCATGCAGATTTATTCTTGAAGAGTTTGAAAATTGATCTTAATAACTATAACCTTGGAACATGAATGCATGCATGCATGCAATTTGATCCATTATATACCAAGTGTTCATCTATAGCAACAACTATATATACATTAGATAGATATAAATATATGTATGGTACTTTGGAAATTAGCTAAGGAATTAAATAAGAATCAAAAGCATGCAGTACTACTCACGGGAGGAAAAGAAGATTAGCAGAGCCAAGAAGACCGCAGACGCGGTGGCCTTGTTCAACTCCATATATTGGATTCGACTTTGCAAAATTAGATTACTACTGTATGAAGTTATGTATGTGTTGGCTATGTATGACCAGCTGGTGTATGTGTGTGTCTGTGAGAGAGAGAGAGAGAGAGAGAGAGAGAGAAGTGGGTTGGTGTGTCTTCTCGTGAGGCAGATGGATGCTTAATATATATAGAGATTCATATATAGCAAGCATAAACGTTTCATGGTTGCTGGAGTGGCCTGGCTTTGGACGTACGCCAATGTATACGTAGCGATGCCTCTTGTGTGAGTAAACAAGCAGTTGTCACACGATCGGCATTGTCGTACGCAAATATAATGTTTCCAATTTAGGATTTTCATATGAAATATTGGTGATTTAACAAATATGTTTTATATTTAGAAAACAATACTTCATGACTAATAAATGAAAAAGGAAAGACAAAATCTCATAGTGTATATACTCATACAATGACTACGATTAGAATAGTTTTACATATATATACGTAGTCAGATAACTCTTTGTTTCTTTTTCTCCTCTTTCACATTTCTCTTTTTTTTTATCTCTCGCTTCATTACTTTCTCTCTCCTCTTTATTTTTCGCTCTGGATTCCCTCTCATTTTCTCTTTCTTTATGTCTCATGGCGTATCTTCTATTTCCTCTATCTCTTACACACTTTTTTTTATCACTCCTCAATTTTCTATTCCTTTCTTTCTCCCTCAAATAATATTATCTCTTTCACTATGTCAAATATTACTTCTTCTCACTCTTTCTCTATATGTATACTATTTGACCCTTCCTTCCACGCATCTCGTCGCACAAACACGAGCACAACACTGCTTTGTTGCACTTTATCAGTGCTGCAGGAGTAGTATACAAGTCCAAGCAAAACTGAGCAAGTGCGCGCTACATATATAATTTGTTGATCAACCTTGTGGGTAAGTAGTAGTTTATATATAGGGGCAAATTGTATTAATTATTGATGGGAGTCGGGGTAGAGTAATATAAGCAACTTCTCATTGTCGAAAAGAAGTCTCATTCGTCATACTTGGACATATAATCTGGTGCAATATAAACTGATCCAAGCAAAATTTCAAAATCTATAATTTGCTTTATATTTCATCACTTTCTCTCCAATCTTTACTCTCCCTCTCCCCACCTTATTTTCTTTCCCTCTTAGTTGTACTGTATCTTTAATTTATTACATTTCCTCTCTATCCCTCCTCTTTCTTGATTTTTTTTTTTGAAAACGGAATCAGTTACCCATTAGCAAAAGAGGCCGAATCAGCCATCAAAATGTCGTGAAGGAGATTCTCCGACCAAAATATATTCTTGCTCTAAGGATCTTACTAAATTGGCTAAGAGATTTGCGGCTTTGTTAGCCTCTTTCTTGATTTGTTTCTTTATATCTTTCTTTCTCGAATTTTGTCATTGTCGCTTATAATCCAGATTAATTCTCTTACGAAAACACGTTTTAGATCATTGATTCGATCAGTTTAAGCATTAAAGGGAAATTCCACATAACAAACTTGAAACATTTCAAAAAATGCAATATACGTGGGTGTCGTCATTCTCAAACCACATTAATACATTTAACTCTTTGGGTCCGTATAAATAAAAACATGTTTAGTTTTAGAAAATATATTTAAAATTTTCATTTTATTTTTTTATTTAACATTTGTTTGACTGTGTTATTTTTATTAATTTACCACCATAAATTTATTTATGTTTTGCTATGCTTAAACTTCTGGAAGAATAAAAACCAGTGGCACACTCTTCAATTTGATTCTTACTAATGCAAGCTATTTATGCAAATTAATTCTTTTAGTAGGCCCATATATCTCGTGTTTATTGAAAAAAATGGGCCTAACGCTAATGAGAACAAAAATAAATCCACTCGAATTTTTCTCAACTCTTTGGGTCCTTTTTTAAAAAAATTAAAGACGCATTATTTTTTGGACATTATTTTCTGATTTTCTTTTTCGATAAACTTTTTATTTCATTTATAAGAAATTGGGAATATGTATTTGGTTTTCTATTTTCTGTTTTTTTTTACTTAAAAGAAAAAATATGCTATATTTTAACTTCTGGGCAAACATGGGCCATACACGGTAAAATGGGCCTACCCGTAATTTGAAAACAAATGGTTTGTCACAAGTAACTAAAAATATCCCCAAACTATAAGTCATAATTTCAATTTTGCATGAAGATCATTTTTTTTTTCGTTTCCAAATTTCTAACTTAAAAATCTGGTTTTCATTTTATGAAATAACAAAAGACCGAGAAGAAAATAGAGAAACCCCCTAAGGCGATTTCTGATTTTATTTTAAGCAGTAACGACTATATATTTGTTAATTTTTAATTTCAGTATATATATATATGTACACATATCTGAAACTTTTAATCATCAGAGAATTAATTGATTGCAAGTGAATAACTGGAACAACCGCATCGACCTATCAATAGCTCATAAACATTAACCTTTATGATCAAGCATATATCTACATATCCAGCTGGTATTCTTGATCTGAACATTATACATACCATGCAGTGTTATGATAAGTACTAGTGTATCTATGATAGATTATTAATTTATACATGCAGTTCTAAAAACATAGAACGCTAAAAGGAACATCATATAATGTAAGATATATAATTATATTAGAGGCAGGGCTTCTGGCAGACGCAGGCGAATGCTAGGCAGGCCCCTTGTGCATACTTCTCCATCTGGCAAATCTGGTCGCAGTTCCTTTGAGACAAGCACGGCCCCTCGAACAGCCGACTGGGGCTCGAACACATCCTCCCTTCCACGCCCCTCGTCGCCTCCTCTGATAATTATTCAAACAAAGAATTAATTAGTTAGTTGAGGAGAGAGAGAGAGAGAGAGAGAGAGAGAGAGAGAGAGAGAGAGAGAGAGGTTTAAGGGGCCTCATATGTATATACGTACCAGAGGCAAAAGCGAGAAGAATGATGAGAAGAGAGCATAACACTGCCTTGTTGCACTCCATCAAAGCAAGTGATATATAAGTAAAATTTGTTGATCAACCTTGTGGTACATAGTAGTTTATATATATGGGTAGGGGGTATGCAAAAGATGATGCTTATCATTAATTATTTTGGTGCATGACATGCATGAGGAAAGGGAGACACATGTATACATGGAGTTACGGAAAATGATGAGGAAGTGTACGTACGTACGTAGTGAACGGAATGGAGTTAATTGCATGTGATGAGGTGGACAGGGATTGGAGATGGCACGTAGCATTTTATTCCACCATCTACGCACATACGTACGTACGTATTGTTCACTAATGTAGGCATATGTACGTTGTATATGAGGCCATTAAATTAATGAGCTTTCATGTACGCTTCGACAATGCATATGTAAGGTGTCACGCAACAAAAATATGGATTACTATACATATGATGAGCGTGTGTGAGACGAGTGAATATATGTTTTTTTCGATTATAGACTAATGAATATATATCACGTATGTATGAATTCATATCATGTTTATCTAAAATATGTGTATTATTATGTGTCATCGTGCATCCTCGCCTTCTAATGCATTACATGTTAACCGTTCGTTGCTTGATAAATGTCGCAAACTCATCATTATCTTTCACAATATCAAAAATTAATCTTCCATATTTTTCAATCACATATTAAGTAAGTAATTTGAAAGATTGTTTAATATTGTGCCAAGAATATATATATATATATATATATAGCTTGAAACAAACATTAATTATATATATTGAACAAGCAATTATGATTTTTTTAACACACATACAAGAAGGGACAAAGCAATTAGGCCTAACATCATTGAAAGAAGGAAACAAGAGCATGAGCTGAGTCTATATATATGGCCCATTTTTTTGCTGCTTCTAGTTAATTATAGTCTTAATGTCGTTTCTTTCTTCTTATGTACGTTATATTGTCAAGAACTTGATTTGTGCATCCAAGGTGCTTGATAATAGAAAGAACATGAATCAATGAAGAAGAACCAGAGGAACAAATTTGGGGAGAAAAATTTTGAACTAATTTTATTATAATGAAATGAATCCTCAAAACTTCTCTTTTTACTTTTTTTCTTTTATAGTATCTCGTATACAGATATTTACAACTATGCCAACTACAACTCTTGTGTATGTACAATAACAAAAAAATGATTTTTTTACTGTAGAAGCTTCCAAAATACAGACAAAATGAGTAATGAGTAATGATTTTTTTGGCTCCTTTAAAACCCTTTCTCGCACAAAAAAAATAGTCTGCGTCAATGTGTTTAGTCCTCTCATGGAACACTGGATTTTGTGCTATCTGAATTGTTGATTTACTATTACAAAGCACATTAATTGGTATTTGTATAGGAAGATGCAATTATGTAAATAACCTATTTAGCCAAACAACTTCTGCATCTGTGAGAGCTAAACTTCGATATTCAGATTCTACAGTTGAACGAGAGCCTGTTGTTGTTTTTTGGATTTCCAAGAAACAAGTGAATTACCAACTTTGATACAAAAAGTTGAAACTGATCTGTGAATGGATGTGCAAGAAGCTTAATCTGCATCACTATACGCAGACACGATTTGTTTTTTCAGCTTTGAAGAAAAGACATTTTCCTGGTGATCTTTTCAAGTAAGGAACTACTCTGATTGCAGCCTCAAGATGTGATTCCTTTGGTTGATGCATGAACTCACTAAGATGTCTTACAACAAATGTTATATCTGGTCTTGTATGTGTCAAGTATATTAATCGTCCAATTAATTTTTGAAACTCTTCAAGATTGTGTAATAACTTGTCTGATTTTAATTGATTGTTTTCTTTAGAACTTTGGCCAACAACTTGATCATAAGTAAATGTGGTAAGTTTAAGATTTTGCTCTAGAGGAGTCATAGCAGGTTTACAAGCATATAGCCCCAAGTCTGATAAAAGTTTCAAGGTGTACTTTCATTGATTGACAATAATTCATTTTTCATATCTTAAAACTTCCATCACAAGGAAGAATCTCAATTCACCTAAATCTTTTATTCTTAATCGGGTCTGAAGATTTTTTTTGCGTTCTCAATAAGTAACATGTTGTTTCCTGTGAGGATGATATCATCTACATAAACAAGTACTGCAACAAAATATTCCCCAACTTGTCTTGTGAAAAGAGTGTAGTCATTTCTATTTTGTTGATATCTAGCTTTAAGAAGTATTTCTGTAAATTTAATATTCCATTGTCTAGAGGCATGTTTCAAACCATAAAGTGATTTTATTAGTTTGCACACTTTGCCTTGACACTCCCCTGCAGATCAAGACCCGATGGTAATGACATATAGACATCTTCATATAGATCACCATTGAGAAAGACATTGTTCACAATATCTAAATGAAATAATGACATGTTATTTTGAGCAACAGAAATTAACAAGATCCTAATTGTGATTGATTTTGCAACTGGAGAGAAAATTTTCTTGAAATCAATGTCTTCCTTTTTTATTATATCATGTTGCCACCAATCTAACTTTATATTTTTCCACTTGACCATCAAATTTAAGTTTGATCTTGAACACTCATTTACAGCCAACAGGTGTATGTCCTTTTTGGAAGATCAACTATTTTTGTTTTCCTTTAAAGCAGTGAGTTAATGATTAATAGACTCTTGCCAAAGGAGATCTTGAGCAGCTTGTTTGTAAGTAGTAGGTTCTCTTATTAGTGATAAAGCAAATAATGATTAGAGAAGGCCTCTTTCTGGAAATATTTTTTTTGGTCGATATATATTTGCAACATCATACATCTCAACATGCACAATCCTTATTCTTGTTATTAATTAATAGTTCTAAAATTTTACAAACCATTTAGAAGAATAGTAAATTT
The DNA here is from genome assembly GCA_001647135.1 of Pontederia paniculata. Taxonomy (NCBI): domain Eukaryota; kingdom Viridiplantae; phylum Streptophyta; class Magnoliopsida; order Commelinales; family Pontederiaceae; genus Pontederia; species Pontederia paniculata. The sequence goes on from LTAE01000734.1 coordinate 17,488, forward strand.
TATTTAATCCTTAGTGAAATCAAAGAACATATACATATACATATACATATATATATATATATATATATATATATTAAGTGATTCCTTTAAACACTTCCTTCACATATAGTTATATAAATATTACTAATACATAAAAGTAGCAAAGTCTCTTCTGATGAGTACATGAAAGGATCATCTTTCTCTCTCTCTCATCACGACCAGCATGACATGCATACACTGACGACATGTCATGTATTATTACAAAAGCACACCATATGCATGGACACTTATTATATGTATATATATATATATATATATTACACAATATATGAAGTATTTATATATGAATCATGATCATGATCAGGGGCAGGTTTTCCGGCAGACGCAGTAGTAAGCTTGGCATTCACCACCTTGGTCATATTTCTCTAGCCGGCAGATCTCGTCGCAGTTCTTTTGAGAGAGGCATGGCCCTTCAAACATCACACTTGGCACCCAACATATGCTTGCATCCGAACCTGCCATCGCCTCCTCTAAGTCAATTAAAAACATTGAGAATTTTAGTTCTCTCTCTCTCTCTCTCTCCACTTGAGATTAGAAAAACCAATCTTAATTTATGTCTTAATTAACACGTATACGACTATTATTATATCTCATTCTAACAACATGCACAACATGATCAAAGAAAGAACTTAATTAACGTGCAAAAAAAATGAGCAGAAGAAAATTTTATATATGTAGGCTTCTCAATTCCATCATTTTTTTTTTCTTTCAATTTGTTAAAGAAAAGAAACTATTAGAAATAAAAAACAAAGTGCATTGATATCTCATGGCTACGTATATACATACCAGAAGCAAAAGTGAGCAGAAGTAGAAGGAGCGAACAGACGATTGCCTTCTTGCCTTCCATTGATTGATGCCTCAGGAGCTTAATTGTAGACGAATGTATTATGAGATTAGTATAATTGTAGAGCTATGCAAGAGTGGTATATATTAGTAATTAGCCTGCAATATATTATGTATATATAGATCCCTTGGAAGGGATGAGTATGGAACTCATGTGATGAAGTGGCTAGTGATTGGAGATGTCACGTAGCAATACGTATCCACCATCTTAATTTGTACGCACGTATATATCCAGTATTTGCACGTAACATGTGAGCCCACCAAATCGACGTGCATCCAATATGTACGTACGTAACACTCTTCAACAAAATAATATAAATTTAGAAGAGTTGGTAGAGGATGGGGATATATATATATATATATATATATGTATTATATTATGCACATATTAGAATTGTTGTCGCCACATATTTTGGAATCAATGACAGATGACATATAATTGGCGACTTTACGTAATGGGATTGATAACTTTAGTCGTACTTTAAATATTCTTGAATTCATATTTTTTTTGCCTTGTTTCGGTCACTAATTTGATCTCTTTTTTCCTTTTTTTTGTAAGCCAATTTTAATCTTTGTTACCGAGGCTTTACCTGTTAGTTCCTATGAAATGTTTCAGATTTGTAATACTCTGCCGTGGGATCATGGGGTGCATTAGCACCCTCTAGAACATGATTAAATTTTTATAACATAGCTTAATATTACATATTGACTAAATAAAAATAATTTGGCACCCTCTGGAGATTAAAATGTTTCTAGTTCAATCCCTCTTATCTTCACTTCTTTTTATACTTATTTTACCATTTTCACATTTTTCTTCTTATTTATTCTTTATCTTTCAAAAAATAATCTTATAATTTTGCATCTCCTCAATTAAAATTATGGCTCCTCCCCTACTTGAAATAAATACTTAGCATATCTGCATGATGAAAAAGAAAATAATATAGAAATAATAATTTTTCGATCAAAGTATTTATCAGTATCTAATACTATTTGCACATGACTAAATCACTGGCTACAAAAATAAATTTTAGCCGCTTATAAAATTCGAACTCAGAACTACTAATATCTTTTATTCTCAAAATACAATTCTACTAACTACTTGTGTCAAACCATAGTAGGTTAATTAGAAAATAATATATTATACAAGTTTAAGAAATTTGCAAAGCAACTTAATTGTTAAGGCTGCGGAACATTTTTTAAAATAAAAATTAGAAATACTTTTGATTAAAAAATTATCGATGAATGTGCATAATTTTATTATCAAAATTACGCTGCATAATGTTTATACTCAACACCTCGTGTATTATACACCGTATTTTAGCTATTACATGCAATACAATGCATGTATTATGGTATATTTATGCTTGAGCCGATACTTCACAGATAAAAAATAAAAAAGAATGAGCTGACTTTACCCGACGTATATTAGTGTAACTGAATAAATTGTATATAAAATTTGGAAGTCTTTAGCATGACATCCATAACTGAAAGGATGATGATTTTTTGTGTAAATTGCAAGTAATTGCTTATGTATGTGTGAGACAAACTGTCAAGCTTTTGAAATAAATTAATAAAAAGTATTCATTGAGTCCAAAGAACCAAGAAAATGATTGAAAATCTCAAGGTCGTTCAACAAGAAGAACATCAGCACAGAGCTAAACCTTTTTTTACATCAAAATTGTCAGCCACAGGGAACCTGATGAATGATTCCAGTGGAAGGAAAAAAAAGTATACACAGACGGATGTTCATGAAATGGGTAGAAAGAAACACAGTTCATAGCATTACCTGAAAAGGGAACTGGGTAAAAGATAATACATTATACAGTAGTGTTGACATTTATCATTGTGTTCTTTCATTAGAGCGTTTGGTTAAATAGCTCAGAAAGAATCAATTTCAGAATATTATTCGAGCAAAAAAATACGAGGGAAGTTCATCAGTCATCTGGCTTTGCTTTGCAAAATTAGATGCCAGGTTTCCTACCTACCAAAAACAGAATGAAAAAAACAGGATCCCCTTCAGCACCTAGCTCACCAGAACTTTTGTAAACTGCTTCAAAGCTTTATACCAAACCCGGAATTTCTTCAGTGTCTGAAGTGCCTCACATTGGTGAAGAGAAGAGAGACGCCATACTTGTTGCAGCAGTCAACCGCGTCACCATCCCTAATGCTCCCTCCAGGTTCTGCAATAACTCCAATTCCATTCTGGCATGCCTCTTCAACTGCATCCTTCCAAGCTGACAATACAGTAGTTTCAAATTAGATAATTGTACAAAAGAACATACCATTTAACTTCTAAAGAAGTAAACATAAAGTTGTGGAAGGGGCTTAGTTTGCATGAGGGATACTTTCATCAATTTCTTCCGTCGATCCATGATGGGACATCATAACTTTTTAGGTAATAAATGGTGATTCACTCGTAATTTTAATTCAAGACAAGATAGTAGAATTATATGCAGCAACATAAGAGATTATTCCTCCAAACCATGCAAAATCCTCATCTTACAGTGTGCTTAAACAAGATTCTCGTATGCTAGGTTTATTTACCATTGAGTTCTGACATCAGACATTTGTGTGATTGATCTTCTAAATTCAAAAGTAGTTTGATGGTCCAAGACAAAGGTAGCAAGTGACAGATACACCTGCATAATGGTTGCAGACATTACTTCTACATCACTCAAGTACATACATTCCCCTCACAAATCAAATCTAACATTTCTTAAAAGCTGTGTTACAAACTACCGCATAAAATGCATTACATGCAACTTGAAATGACATGGAACATGGAGACGGTTATTCTATTCAGCAAAGTCTCCAATAACTTTTTGTTTCAACCATTTTGCATTAGCACTCGTCTCTTGCATTCCACATCCATCAGTTGCATATTATATGACAGTTTCTCTTATGTATTTATTGATGATTTTGATAGTGTGCCTTCACATGTGTAGCATCATTTTCTTTTCTTTTTTTTTGAGGGAAGAGAAGGATGACTAGCAAGTTGGTAGTCATCCAAAATTTCATTACCGAAAAAGAGTAACCATACAGAGATTTTAATCCTCGATGAAAGGAAAGTCAAAAAATGCTAAAACAGAGATGGAGAAAATAGAAAAAAACAGAGCAACCACCAAAAGAGAAGCAACACATAGTCGATGTGAAAAAAGGTTGAAGCACCTTAGTAACCAATAAAGTGTCTAATGATGTTGTCATCATAGCATCTCTCGACCTAAAAATTGTGTTGTTCCTTTGTATCCAAATTGTCCATAGGACAATCAACAGTCGGGCACGGAAAGAATTGGATCTATATGTACGAGGCTGAAGTTGACCGTTGCCCCCTCGAAAAAAGTTCCAGAAACCCAGAATCATTTTCAGCATTTATCCCTTGGAAGTTTATCTCATTCCACACTATGCGAGCCACATCGCATTCAGAAAATAGGTGTGTGGTATCCTCTGTGGCATTGCCGTTATCATATACGCTACATCGTAGGTCCGTGCCATGAGTTCATCTTGCTCGGTACGCTTTTGTCGTGATTCTCATTTTCACCCTAATTATTTACCCTTGTAGAATATTGTAGCATATCTAGTCTAAGTTCTGGAACGAATCCTGTAAGTATGGAAATGTGACTCCACCTAGAATGCAGGTTTCATCCAATTATATGCTGGATCATATGAACAAAGCTTTTTTTTTCCTTTGAAAAGATTGTACAAGCAAATCTATGGCCATTGTTTGGTCAATTTGCTCCTAACTATTTCCTAGGGAAACTGTTTGATGATCTGATCTATGTTACTCCCAGAATCAGCAACGTGTAATATATAGAAAAGTGCTTCATAGGTGTCCTTCATTGATTTGAAATGTTCAAGTAACATATCAATGTTGATAGATTCAGATAAAAAAAATCAAGTCAGAATAACAGATTCTGACCATGTACATTGGACTACAACAAAAGAAAGAGAAAGCTCAAGTAAATTTGAAACCTGCTCATTAACTAATGTCATAAAAAGTACTGTGCACAAGGAATATTTATACGAGACAAAAGCCAATGGAATGTCTTTCTAAAAAAGGAGAAATCATGCTACAAAAAGAAGGAAAGTTCAAACATCAAGAATGACTGCTAAAGATGAAATGTAATGCCAAAAAATATTTTTAAGGCGGCAGAAAACGCCATTTCTTAAAGCAATAACGATAGACAGTGACAATGAAAACAAATATGAATATTCTTACCAAATGGGAAAAAAGCATCACTAGCTAAAGCAGCTCCTTTAGCTTCTTCTCCTGCTTTTCTAAACGCAATTCTTAGGCTCTCTAACCTGTTAGGCTGCCCACTTCCCATTCCCAGCATGCAGTTATTCTACACAATGAATTCAGAATTCAACAAGAATATATTTGTCGATTTAAAGTTACAGATATTCGACTGTTATTAGAGGAAATCATAAATTAGAGAGTATCGTAGATCAAGGTTCCTTCATATTTGTTTTTTATTATTCTATAAAGCATGTAATTAATATAAAATGTATCATCAATGTACAAACAATAACAAAGATCAATATCCAAACCCTATGCAAATTATGCGCTGTCTTTTATCAAATTGTTAACAAATTACTTCTTTTGTACAAAGTTCACAAACTACTTTGACAGCTAACATTCATTCTGGATTTTGCTTTGACATTCCTTATACACAATAGGAAAAGCTGAAAGAGGAAGATTAAATTCCAAATCTACTAGATTAAAGAACAAAATAATTCCTGACACTAAGAATGAAGCAAAAAATGGAGATATTGCATACCTTAAGTCAGAATTATAAGGCCTATATCTAAAATCTAATCATTTAAAAAAATTCCCATTTCTATCAAACTGCTCAAATAAAGTTTGACACGATTAACTATATGATTCCAAGCAACTAAAACATAACAGCTGCCTGCACAATAACCATTTCCAACTCCAGCAAAGAACATAAAAAAACTCCAGCAAGAAGAGAAATTTATTGAGAAGGGAAAAAAAGCACCTTTGCTATCACAATGGCATTACTTTTGACATGCTTAACACAAAGCCATGCAAACTCTGCATCATGGAGCTCAGCCTCCTCTGGTTTCCTTTCTGACATCACACTGAACTTGATATCTTCAGGGGTTACATCATCAGAGTCCTGAGATAACCATCCACCACCAACCTGTCTCAAAGAAAGCATTCCTTTCTCACTCTTTTTAGCCTCAAGAATCCTCAAAGTCTTTGACTTCCCACGAAGGATCTCAAGGCCTTTCTCTGTATAACTTGGTGCAACTACAATCTCATAAAACATCCGTGTTTCACCATCTGTTGGACTCCTGAATTCACGGATCTCCTTTGCAAGGTCCTATACATTTGATAACAAGTTAACAACAGAATAGTAGATGTGAACTAGGAGATATTCTAAGATTTGATTTTTCATGTTGTTCTACCTCATCCACTGTTGTGTTAAAAGCAACAATGCCACCAAAAGCACTCACGGGGTCTGCTTTTACAGCTAATCTATATGCTTCAAGAATATCTTGACGTGATGCTACTCCACAAGGATTTGTGTGCTTCACAATCACACAAGTAGGGTTTTTGAATTCTGATACACAGTTCCATGCAGCGTCAGCATCCAAATAGTTATTATAAGACATCTCCTGTAAGAATAAAAATTTAGAGTTTGCTGAAATGCAAAACTCAAACAATGATCACGCACACACTTCATCCATGTGGTGGATCCACCACAACTTAGAAGACAACATATAAAAAATGGATCATCCTATCGACATTAAAAGAAAGCCAGAAATTTGCATTGCATTCTTGATTCTATTACTAGATGGCATTAATGAATTATTATCAATTGTGATCTAGATGTAAAGGATTAGTAACATATAAATCCAAGCTACGTAAACTATTCTACATCCACCAATCCCTAAAGTCCCAAAAACTGCACGATAACTTATTAAATTTTGTACCAAGAAAACCTGCACATCATATTAAAAATTTGTATCCCGTAAACTATCATGAATAGTAGCTCACAAAAAGCAGTCCCCCTAATATAAAGCTGAATTTAGAATAGGAACATAATTGACAGTGAAAAGATTGACTTAGAAAAAGTATACAGAGCCATCAAGATATTTAATGTACAATATGTGTGTCAGTGTGTGTGTGTGTATGTGCACGTGTCAGCCACACTGTGTAATGCATAGCAAACAATATGGAGTAAATCTAGTTATATCTTTTATCCTGACTATGCTGTGCCCGTTCTCTCACCTTGCCATGGTGTTGTATGGCTGTAGCAATACCACCGGCATTGACGACAGAGAGACTCTCGTCAGTGTAAAATGCTGCTTTCTGGTGTGGATTTTCACCATAGCGAAGTGTACTTTTTAATGAAAGAGGCACGGTTAAGGAGGGAGGAAACTTGTCCCCTGACAGAGAAAACAAAACCCAGAGTGACTACCCCACACAATGAAAAGAATACACAACTAAAGATGTCTCCCACCCTTTGTTTGTTTCCACAACCACTCTGAAACTGCTGAATCATAAGAAGCAACATGTTGAAAGGCCTTCCACGCCAACTTCTTGCGGAAATATGGATCGTCACTTTGTCCTTGCAAAAATTCCAAGACTGCAGGATAATCTTCATGATCCACAACGACCAAGACATCCTTGTGGTTCTGTTAAGATGAGAACTTTAAGAAGTCCATTCATCATGCCAAAAGAAACTGATATAGTGTTACGTATAACAGAAATATAACCTTGGCTGCAGCTCGTATCAATGTAGGGCCCCCAATGTCAATATTTTCAATGCCATCTTCAAAAGTTATTCCCTCTGTAGATGTTACCTTTTCGTAAAATGGATACAAGTTGACAACCACGATATCAAATGTCCCTGAACCACTAAGATCTTGTAAGCCTCGAGTTGTGTTTATTTTTAGATAGAAATAGAATTGCATTGCAGCTCAGTTATCTACCAATTCCATGTTTATTTATGGCCTCCATGTGGCTGCTATGATCTCTACGAGCAAGAATTCCACCATGTATGCTGGGATGCAAAGTCTTCACTCGGCCATCTAGCTGCACGAGGTCCATAAAGTGTTTTGGGACAAATTTCAAAGAAAGGATTGCCAAATTGTCTACATACTTGCAGTTTAAACAAATCAAAGTCACATGATTTTAGTAAAAACATTAGACACAGAAATCTTTATTTGAAAACAAACAAAACTAAATAACATATACTAGTATATGATTCTAAAAGTGAAAGGAAGCAAAAGAAGCACAATACAATTATACCATTTCAGGGAAATGTGTGATCTCTTCAACTTTAGTTACGGGAACACCTGCTTCTACCAAAGCAGAAGCTGTCCCTCCAGTTGAGACAATAGTATACCTAAGGCAATAAAATTGTGAAGCTATGCAAAACATTCTAGTATAAGCACAGATCAATATTACAACTAATCAGATAACATATCAACATAGCAAACATTAGCTGAGAAACTTACCCTAAGCTTTGAAGTCCATTTCCAAGAAGAGCTAAATCTCGTTTGTCTGACAATGATATCAATGCTTGTTTTTGTCCTATTTATAAAAGATAGGAATTATTACAGTCAACAAGAAATAAGACCACAAAGTGAAATAATGCTTTTGATTTGATAACTCTAAAGAAGAGGGGGGAAGTAGCTGAAAAAGACTACTACTAAAAACATCGATATACCCAAATGTCATAAATTTATGAACATATGAATAGCCAATATCTTAAAGCAACTGATACTTAAAATTTCCAACAATATCTAACTCCTGTCTCAAGTCAAAATAATCTTGCAAGATACCTTGAAATTTAATAAAAAAGAAACATGAGCAGTGCCAGAATTGGCAGCTTAGTTAATGTGTGCATTTTGAAGGTATAGGTCAATGTGGAGAAAACTTATAATAGATGAGAACTTAAGTATACCTTCGATGCCAAAGGGCACAATAAACATCAACTTCGATTAGAAGTTGATAACCATACAATCTGTATCACCTCTCAAATAGCAACCAGGAGTAACTCAGAAATTCAATACCCGAATACAATAGTGTATAGAAAACAATAAACATGATCAGTTTCCACGAATCCTACAATCAGTTCCATTAACAGACAGAAAGAACAGTAAAAATCCAATATTTAAATGTCCAGAGCCCAACCTTTTATCCAAAAGTAATTTCGCACAGGGCATAAAACACAAGAAAATAATGATTCTTGATTGGCAATCAGTTTAACAGCCACATGTTCCAAATCATTTGCTCCAATAACGCCCGGAAACAACATAAAAATTCAATCTTTGCACCATTATAATAAATAAAAAGGATAAGAAAAGAAAGCAACCTTCATTCATACTACTGGACAAAGAGGTACATGCAGTAGTCTTCTGCGTGCTCACTTCCGTCATGGCCCTGATCAAACTGGCCGACGCCAAAGGATTCCGACACGGAACAGCCGAGAAGAACACGCGATCCTGCTATTTCAGCAACATTAAAAGAGGATAAAACACCACATAGTCGGATGTAGCAACAAAGCGTGGGGAAGAGGGAGTCGCACCGCTGATAAACGTAGGTGGTGCTGCCGGACAGGACACAAGCAGCGGCGGGCAACTCCGGCGGCGGCGGCGGCGGCGGTGGTGGCGGTGGCGGATGCGGAAAGCAAAAGTGGCATTATTTCTCTACCTCTTTTCTCGCTTTCTGCCCGCCGCTTCGAGTTGGAGGAAAATAGACGATAGAGAGGATTATTATTATTATTATTATTATTATTATTATTATTATTATTATTATTATTATTATTATTATTATTATTATTATTATTATTATTATTATTATTATTATTATTATTATTATTATTTTATTATTTTCTAACTTTTCTTATTTAATTTCTAATTTTATAAAAAAAAATATTTATTACAAAAAAAAGTAAGCAAATACAATCATATAATTAATAAAAATATTAAAAAAAGCACAACCTCTCCCTTCCTCCTATGTAACAAAAAATAAGGGGTATATAAAAGTTATTTGGCCATGTAAAATTTATGCAATTTAAGAATGGAATCACATGAGATATCGGTATTTTCTCCAACAGGTAATTAGACATATTTTTCCTTATTTACAAATAACTTTACTATTTTTTTTAAACTTAAAAAGTCACACCTAAATATGTCTATAACTATATCATATGAAGAACTAAAGCGTGAAGGTTAGCAATAACTCAGATTAATAAACTGATTGTTATTATTTTATAATAACTAAACAATTAAATGTATTTAAGTTTAGCTTATAAACCTTAATGGTAATTCTTATATTTTAAAAGATAAAGTATATTAATAATATAGATGAATAAGCTGGCTATTAATATCTGAGATTTAAGAAAGTTATAGTTTATTATTAATATGTTTAATTAAAAGTGTAAATTTATTAAAAGTGTATATTATAAAACAATTGGTAATACTTTTTTTGTCAAAAGTGTATCAATTTTTCAAATGCTAAAAAAAATCAAGATTTAAAAAGCATTTTGAATAAAGGGAAAAAAAAGTTATATAATAATAATTGAGAAAAATAATATGCCGGTGTGGACCGCACAAAATTATTATTTAAATATCATACAAACTGTATTTTTTAAAATTTAAAAATAATCTTATGTATATATTAGTCGTTGAATTTTATATGTTCATTTAAAAATAAGTTACTTTGTTCTTAGTTTATTATTTATACAATGATTGAGATGTAAATAAAAAAATACCGTATGCTAAACTACGAAAATAAAATCAGACTCGTGTATACAAATTTTAACAAACTAACTAAATAAAAATAATATTGGCGTTAGGACACAAATGAATTTGTTTACTAAATATTATGCAACACAAAAACCCACTACATATTCCTTTTCCATAATATTTTTTGGGGAAAACAGAAGGTACAAGTATTAGATATTATTAAATATATATTATCTTATGTTTCGAACATTATTTTAAATTGACATCCAAATTAAATTTTCTTTAAATTATATATTTTGACTATTTATTTGAATTTCAGACTATTAGTTTATTTTTTTTATTATTCAAAATTAAGGATTATATACATATATATAGCGCTATAATTTACAATAATCCATTTCTCCTACTCGATTTTGCTCGCCTATATACCAGATAGCGTTCAGCATTTCACTATCCACCCATTTAGCAGAGTGGTTCATACAGGAAGTTTATTTCTCACACACCAGTGTTCGAACCTTGATGTGTTTTGAGATTTCATCTATTTATTGAATACGTTTTGATGTTCTTACCCACCACCTAATTAATTTTATTTTTCTTAGATAATAAATTTTATTTTCTTTGTAGTAATTTTCTTTTCGAATTATTATCTCAATTTTTTTAGAATCTTTTAACTTTTCTTTGATATTATTATATCTATATATGAGCATGTATTAAATTGTTCATTTAAAAATTCTTTCATGTGTTATTCCAATTTATAAAAATTACATATAATATCTTGTGATTAATTATTTATATTATTGATATTTTTTTCATTTTTTTCTTTTTCTCTTGAATTCAATTCATCAATATTTTTTTCAATCATGTAATAAATTTTATTTTTAGAATCAATTCATCAGTATTTATATTATTAGATGTTCTTACCCACCACCTAATCAATTTTATTTTTCTTAGGTAATAAATTTTATTTTCCTTACAGTAATTTTTTTCCTAATTATTATCTTAATAGTTTTTAGAATATTTTAAACTTGTATTATTTTTGCCCTAATTATTATCTTGTATTATTTCTTTCCTAATTATTCATCAATATTTTTCAATCATGTAACAAATCGTATTTTTTTTATTTTTTTTTATTTTTTAGTTATTACTTGCACAAAAGATTTATACTATTTTAGATATTACGAAACCAATTTTGACATAATTTTTTTATATTTTAATACAGTTTTCCTATATTTATTTTAATTAATAACCGATTTTATCTAATATATTTGTATAGTTATCATGCTTTATGTAGTTTAATAATTAGATCTTTATATATATATATATATATATATAATTTTTTTTATAAATTTTGACGCTCATTTTATCTCTTCACAAATTTATTTTCATTTTTTATATTTAGTAGTGAACCCATTCAAAATATTTCTGGCTCCGCCTCTGTGTTTAGTGATGAAGGAATGTTGATGAATAAGTTGAAGATGGTTAATAAGAGTTGAAAAATTACGGATTGAGAAATGTTATTTTAATTTATGTTTGAATAAAAATAAATGATAATGAATGACATAAGATAGTCAACATTTTGTTTGAATAAAAAATTAAGAGATATATAAAAAAAATTAATTCAAAAGACTCTTTTATCATTTTAAATTTGAGAATTGATTCTTATATATTGATAAATTACAAAATAGATAATCAATGATTTACATACTATCTATAAGAAATTTAGAATCTTTACTTGCGTGCATTCAGAAAAATGAGAAAAAAATTTAAAATAGTAAATAAAATAGAGGGCAAATTTGAAATAAAAAATTTAACACATTCAATTTCATTAAAAATATTGTGCTTTTAAGAGTTATCGTAACCAATGTTATCATAACCGGACCGGAGATCGAACCGGATGACCAACTGGATCACGGTTGAATCGGTTCTATCGGGTTCAATCGGGTTGAACTGGATTTTATTAAAATAATATTATTTATAATATTTTATAATATATAACATGATTAATATTATATAAAAAATATATAATAATAACCGATTAATAATTAGATATAATTTAAAATTGTGTTTACTGTATGTTTAAACTATTATGTTTTTTAAAATAATGATGATTAATACATTATTATTATTTATTATGTGATGGTAATAATGTTATATTAATTTATTTTATTTTGACTCATTTTTAGTTTAATTATTTTATTTTATTTATTTTCAAATTTCACCATCTTCCTCTATGTTTCTCTTAATTCTCCTATAATTTGTCATTTTTTTTTATTTTTTTTTCATAACGTTATTTTTTAAATCCTTCTATTTCTTTCAATACTTTTTTACCTTGATTTGAGTTGAATCATTTTTAAAATAATATTTTATTATATTAAAAAAGTAATTCATATAAAAATGCATGAGATTGATATATTATTATTTATATAATATTAATAATGTTATATTAATTATTTTACCTGAAATTCTTTTATTTCAACTTCTTTCCTTTTTATTTTCATTTATTTTCCTTATTTTTTCTCCTCCTATTTATTTCGTATTTTTAATTTTGTTCTTGCCAATTGGTTTCCTTTTATAAAATTTAATGATTACCCTAAAATTATGTATTCGATATTATTACTATACTAATAATGGCTATATTAATTATTTTAATTCAAATTATTGTTCACTTTCCTATTACTTTAGTTAGGTTTCAATTATTATCAAATCTTTCCTTTTTTTAAATTTCCGTTTCTTCTCCTACCATATTTATTCTTATTTCTAATTTTATTTTTAGTAATTGTTTTCACTTATTTTCCTTTTATACATTTTTGCTTTCATTTTTTAAATTATTTTTCACATTGATTAAGCTTTTTTCTTAAAAAATTTGAACTCAAACTCGATTTTTTATCGGTTCGTCGTTTCACCTGTTTTGCCCAATTCGGACCGATTTAATTCGGTTCAACTTCAATTCTATTTTTGCATTAAAACCGGATCGGGCCAGCCACCGGTTCGCGGTTGAACCGACCGGCCCGATTTTAATAACATTGATCGTAACCTTCTATGATCTTTATATTATCAAAAAAATATAATAAATAAATTTTAATTATAATAACTTTTCACAACTCATCCTAATCCTCCTCATTCACTTTTAAGTTTTAATCCATCGTCCAAACGAGGCCGTAGCACACGAGCCTATACTCATAAATTTATTATAATATGTAGTGCTACACAAACATTTGTCCTAGATATATTATAAACTAAAATTATACCTCTATCGAACTCATCATTTTATACTCACGCGTTATTCATTTGCCTCTCTAAACGTAATCAAGAATAAAAAAAACTTTCTTAGTTCCTCTTATACAAATTTATCAACCAAACGCTAATAACGAAAACAAAGATATGCTTCCTTATTCTTTAAATTTTATTCACCAATCAAACGCCCCCTAATTAAGCCAGACTATTGAGACCATCAGGATCCACCGTAACTGGGTGCGATCCATTCATCATGCCAGCTGTTACCAGTGGCTTACCGTCACGTAGTCGGTACTCTGTATGTTCCAGTCCACCGCCAGAGCACGGCGCATCTCCAATTGCTTTCCCTCCTCCCGTCCCTTAAAACCCACGCGAGCGACAGCTCACCAACTACCGTGCAGTGCCACGTGTGCCGACACGCCCTCTCGCTCGTCTCCCTCCTCTTTTACTATAAATACCCGCCTCCAGTTGTTTCACTCCCTCTCCATTTTTAGTCTTGTATTCAAAAGGGAAATAAAAAAGAAGACGACGAAGTAGAACTCGATCTCCGATTCCCTCGCGTTCTTGAGGGGTTTGTGTTCCGATTCCACTCTCTCGCTCTCTTTCTTCTTCGATTTTTAACTGTCGTTGTTTCGATAGTTTTGTTCGTGTGGATTCATCGGTGTCGGATTTTGCATCCTACGATTTTTTTTGGAGTTTTTTTTCTCCTGTGTGATTTAGGGGTTGGATTGCTGATTTTTATGCTCTTTTATTGTGATTTTAGGGTATAGGGCTCCTTGTCGATGATGTCGGTGAGCTACAAGTATTGGGACGACTGCGTGGATGCGGAGGACATGAAGGCGATGTGGAAGGATCCGGCGGTGAAGGAGGAGTGGATAGACGCAGGCGAGACGATGGAGAGGAAGGTCCACCTGTCGCGCGATCCCGACGGGCAATGCTACGTGACGCAAATTGAGATGAAGGCGAGTTTTTTTATGTGTCGTCGGCATGCTCTGCGCCGGTTCATGCCCTCTAATGATCTACCTATTAGATTATTTGAGTGGTGGATCACGTAATCTTGCGCTTGTCTTCACAATGCTATGTGACTTTATGATTACTTCTTAAGCTGAGTGGTTTTTAGCAACTAATCAACTTGATGACTGTTAAATCTTTCACTTTTCAGTGTAGGAACCTAAGTTAGTTCGAATGCTGACACTGTAGGCACAAATAAACCGTAAATGCTTGACTTGCTCTATTGTGGTAGATTCAGTAGCAGTTTAGTATGCGAATTTTCTTTCATCTAAAAGTCCTTAGATCAGGAAATTTGTGATTTTTTTAATAACGGGAATTTGTGAAATCATGGCAGGCAGGCATGATTTTAATGCATCCAGTTTGACATGGGACCAATTTGTTTTTCTATTTTGATATATCTTATTACTGGTACTTTCGTGTCATTTTGTCACTTGTAGTTTGTAATTACCTATGTGCCTTACAAATCTCTGCATCATCCTTTCAGGCTGTAGCTGGAATTATTGTCAGTAGGCACTTCAATTCACAGCTTGACCCGGTACTTGTTTATTTTGTTAAAATTAATAACACATTATACATTTTACCTAAATATGTTACTGAATTTTAGTTAAATTATTGCTAACGTCTTGTTAAGCAACCATTGATGCGTCGCCGACATTGCTGTTTTTTTCTTTTTGATTTTTTAATCTCTCTTCCTAATCTCCATTTTAGGATATGATTTGTGCTATTGCTGATATTGCAAGTGGCAGACAACTTCTAGCAGAACATTTTGAGAAGAAGACTAAGCAGATGAAAATTGGCATAATGCAGGTAGCACCAGAAACTGCAGAATGGCTAGTAAGGTGCCACTTCTTCAATGCAATGTGACAAGTAATTTATCCCTGATGAATTATTGCTTTATCTTTGAATCTGGATTTATCCTTGACCTATCTATAAATTTTACAGGGAAATCGGCTACCGGAACTATGACATAAATGGTGATCCGACTGTGCTTTATAGACCTTTTGTAAATGTCTACTTTGGAGCGGCATATATAAAGTGGCTGTCTTGTTATGATGGAAAGTATGTCTAAAACTACTACTACGGTATAGTATAATGTAAATATTGTAGTTATTATTTTTTAAAAAATACCTCCAGTTGCAAATGGGCCTTACACTATTTCAGCATCATATGCTTATGCATTTATTTCTTTCGCGAATGTTTTTTTATGGCAAGGTCAAATGCATCTGATTCATTCCAGTTTTACAGAGAAAAGAGTGAAGAATTCGTCATCAGAGCTTACCAAGGGGGCATAAATAAAGCCACTCATAAGTCAACAGCTGACTGGTTCCAACGATACGTGTCTTTGAAACAGAGTATACAACTCATAAGGTTGTGATAACACTTTTTCATGGACCACATTAATGCATACGAGTTGTAAATTCAAACTTTTGATGGAAAAGAAAAATATCTAGCTTCATATATCAGTGATATGACAGTTCCAAATGCATGCTGGAAGCTGATCTTTTTTTTAAGAAATATTCTTACTGCGAAAAAAGATGTCAGACATTAAGCTTGATATCTTTTGCTGTCTCAGTCATACATACTTTGGGTTATTAGTTTGTGCTCTTGCTAACAAAATTCCAGTTACAGTATCTAGGAGATTGTTAATTGGACTATACCTACATTTATGTCCTAAATAGGTTTGCATGCATTCGACTTTTGAGCCTAGTTCAAAGCACTATTTCTTGTCATTCGACTGAAGAGTATCCTACATTTAGTGCCTTTACCATAACTGAATAACATTATTAAACCATGTACACATGTTTGAAGACTTGATGTATTCTCTTTTGGCAGGCAACAGGAAACTTTTGATGACAATAATTACAAACCTGATGTTTCCAGCACTGTCATTCAGTCTTCACTAAGATCAGGTTTGAACTTTGTTCCTCTCATATTCACCAGTAAGATCATCATTGTGACATTTGTTACATCTTAAGTATTCAATATTTATGAATTATGATTACACATGAATCTTCTTTTCAAAAGTATATGGGTTCATGCATTGTGAAAGAGTTAAGATGTCATATTCATCCTTGAAATAGTCATAGTACTTTCGCCAGAAAATTTGTTAAAGATCACATCTAGCATATGAGCATGGCTAGTCTATATCATACTCAAAGCAACTTTGACTATCTCCAGAAATGCTAGTACACAGATTTGAATTTTGCAATGTCCTAACTGATCTATTTTTACTTATTTGGTTACACAGTTACAATAACAAAAAATGTCTCTCTCCCATCTTTGATTGTTAACAGGATATGGCGAAAGATGGGCATACTGGGACTCGAGAGTATTTCCAGAAGACATGGAAGAACTATGGAGGCATCCTGATGTTCTAAAAGAGTGGACAAAGTCTGGTGAAATACGTGGCAAAGTGCGCTTTTCTCATGATCAAGACAAGAGGCCATACCTTTCTCGGATTGAAGTGAAGGTAAAATTAGTCAAGGAACCTTAGTCCATTTTGTTAATATGATGCATTCAGGAATATATTTTGTTCCACAACTTCCTGTTTTCGTGACGATGGTCGTTGTAGTTAACTGTTTTAAGTTTCAACTCGTTCAGATTGTGTGTCTTACATGGATCATTTGCTTAAAACTTTGCCTTGTACGTGTTTACACATTAGCCATCTTGATAACTGGTCTTGGTCAGATGCACAAACAGTTGAAGTTTAGTTTTATTTGCAGTAAACAGAACTCAAATAAAGTAACTGTTATTATGGTTTAACATTGTGTAAGATTATAGAATGTCAATCATCACTTATTTTCTGTGGACTTATAATTGGTAAAATTATTTGTCTGCTCTGCAGCTTAATATTATTCTTTGGAATTAATTAATGTGCACTTACTTGAGGAAACATTTCCACAACATGTTACATGTACTATATCCTTCATTCCACAAAGTGGAATTGAATATGAACTCAATTCGGCTTGATCTTCTCTCTTAAAGAAAATCAGTTTGATCTCAGTTCACTATGGTAGCTTTATTTGTGATTTTGGTAGCTTTAGTCAAATGACATAGTTGTTTTCATTCTTATATCGTAAGAACTCATAATTTTGACCTCTAAAAAAATCTTAATTNTTGATCTCAGTTCACTATGGTAGCTTTATTTGTGATTTTGGTAGCTTTAGTCAAATGACATAGTTGTTTTCATTCTTATATCGTAAGAACTCATAATTTTGACCTCTAAAAAAAAGCTTGATCTCAGTTCACTATGGTAGCTTTATTTGTGATTTTGGTAGCTTTAGTCAAATGACATAGTTGTTTTCATTCTTATATCGTAAGAACTCATAATTTTGACCTCTAAAAAAATCTTAATTTTGGAGGTTGTCTTTGTGTAATCTGGTCATTCCCACGCCTTGTGGGGCCAAACTCACAATGAATATTTTTGCAGGCTGTTGCTGAAATCATCGTTTCACGGTACTTCAATTCAAGAAGAATACAACCAGTGAGTTTCTTTTCATGGTGTTAAATACAAGCCTCAAGCCATAATACTGAGTTAAATACACATAGTTGTACTGCTTGATTTCTTTAAATCAGCCTGTGAATTCAAATATACTGAGTTATACCTTGCATAGGCCACTCTAGCTGCTCTTGCTGAGATATGCAGCATGCGATTTGTGTATGGCGTACGTGCATACACTGGACTAATGGGGATCGATTATCCCACTGCTGCATGGCTATACAGGTGATTACACTACTTGTAGAGTTTGAAAGAATCTTACACTACAGTAGAAAAAGGAAACTGCACTAAACTGTACATGTTAGTGCCAAATTGCACATATGTTCTTTTGTTTCTCCATCTTGTGATTATTATGTAAGGCAATTAGTCACCTTACCTTCTGCTTCTCTTACATAATTTTCATGTCCTAATTTTCTTCAGGGATGTCAGCTATAGGGCGTACAAAATCACGTCAGTGGATGATCTTTATAATCCATTTGTTTCCATGTACTTTGCTGCATCATACTTGGCCTGGCTTTCACAATATAAAGGAAGGTTGGTGTTTATCAACCGAAACACAATATTGTGAAATATACACTGCTAAGCAAATTTCAGTTAGGCTCACGATATTGGTAAATATATTGCTTCATTGGGTAACATTATTTGTCGGTTTAGACGAAGATTTAGAATTGGAAATTGACCGATACTTCATATGTCATATGCTAAGCTTCAAATGTGCCTTCTCTTTTCAGAAAATTCATTCAGCTAATTTTACAGCTTCCAATCTAATCAGTTTCTGTCGAAATTGCTACAATGCAGAGAGAGAAGTCATGAGTTTGTTGTTCAAGCTTATCTTGGAGGACGTCCTGAGAATGTTAATATTCAAGCAACAGGTCCACTTTGGAATACGTTCCTAGAGGCCTTAAACTACTATGAAGACCCTAAAAAGTAAATGTTCCGTTAGTCATATTAGTAGTTTGCGGCTGCTGCCACTCCAGACTAAGTTCCAAATAATGTACACTTGGACATTTGCTTTAGTCATATTGGTAGTCAAAGCTTTTCTTGTAATGAAAGTCCAATCGGTTAATAGTTGCTCAAACCTTCTAATTTTCATGATATCAAAATTCTTCATAATCAGTTTTAATTTCATCCTCTTGCTTGTTTTGCATCTTTTGCAGGGAACAAGGAGGTTGCTGCATGTTATGAACCTTGTATAGATGCCGTTCACTAAATTTGTTGCTAGGTAATGACTAAATACTCCTGGATATCTCTGCCAATTCAATTGATGCCTTCATTATTTTGTTTCCTTATGCTTGTTTCTTTCACATTTTAATGTATTTGTAGATTGTTGTATTTTCAATGATGTGCCAACAAATTGATATATTCATGTAACGAGCTAGTGCTGAATTTGTTGGCATGTGCATTCCAGACCCTTTCATGAGGTAGGAAGAAGACAGTGTGCCGGGATTTTCTTTTACATGACAGATTCGTCCAGTGAAGACATGTTTGAATTGCATGATAACTTTTATGGATCTGTAAACCAGTAGTATCTGGTTGATGAAAGGGGCATTTAAGTGTGTTGTGTGGGTTTAAGGAAAGGACACTGAGTCAGCCCTGTAATGTCCTCTTTAAACATTCAATTGGAGGACTCTGCAGCAAGACATTGAGAGCTAAAATTTGCTCTCTTGTGACTATCAGTGCCTTCTCAAGAGGTGGCGGTGTCATCAAGCTTATAGAGAAACAGCAGTGTAATGTGTTAATTCTTGTGTAAATTTTCTTCTCATTTTCTTGCCAAGTGTTTAGGTGGGCCTCGGGGGGCTGTTTGGTTGGAGAATTTAAAATTTTTGGATTTAAAATAACTTGTGTTAGAATAATAGA
The DNA here is from genome assembly GCA_001647135.1 of Pontederia paniculata. Classification (NCBI taxonomy): domain Eukaryota; kingdom Viridiplantae; phylum Streptophyta; class Magnoliopsida; order Commelinales; family Pontederiaceae; genus Pontederia; species Pontederia paniculata. The sequence continues at coordinate 37,694 of LTAE01000734.1, forward strand.
ATAATAGTATTGTTGCACAATTCTAATCTAAAAATTAAAAGTTGTTTGGTTGTAAGAAATTCTTATTTTGATGATGTTTGGTTGATATGAGAATAAACAAGAATAAGATAATAAAATTATAATATTTTTTAAAAAATAAAATCTGAAATATTGAATAAAATATTTACAATTATTTAATACAATATATAATTATTTATGATAATTATCATTAATAAAAAATATTTTGTTGTTTGAATAAAAAAGAAACAAAATAAATAAATTAAATGATAAAATCTATATATAAATATATTTATATTTATTATAATATAATAATAGATATTTTATTATGATAGTACTAATATAGTGATAATGATAAACTAAAAAAACTAATTTTATTAAATATTTAATTTCGTTTATAATAATACAAGTGATAATATTATAGCTGTAATTATAAAATTTATGTATTAATCCAGCTAGTTTTTGTTAATAGAAGGAATTCACAAATCCTATTTTTTCAAATTTTCAAATTTTAAAGCATTGACAAGAATTAGATTATAATGATTATTTTTTACTATGTTAATACTATTTCGGGGGCGTTTGATTGCAAGCACAAAAATAAGATCTTAATCTACCTCTTATTTTCGTACCAAGAAATCGAAATCCCTAAGGGTCGGCTCATCTTCGTAGATTCATTAATGTGCTTTGCTTCCACCTCATCTGTATTCTGTAGCAATAGTAAAGTTTTCTGGTACCATATTGTCAATTTTCTTTCGTAAAACATATGGATGGGATACATGAATATGCTTTATTACAATCAAATCTGTCATATGTCATCACATGATCGTCGATCAAATTTGAGATTCAAAATAATGAATGATTGGAATGATCAATTGATAATGATCAGAGTGAAAATTTGAATTTGATCATGATAATCACAAATAAATCCACCATTTAACTTACAAGTCGATTAGAATTTTACGATGGTCAAATCAGAAGATACAAAAATATTTACAATATGAAATGTTAATGGGAAGAATCAGAAGCCAGAGGCGATTAGCATTTATATTAAGAATTTAAAATGCTCCGCGCCCTAAGCAGTAAGCAATGCACAGGCACTAAAAGATTAAAATGACGAATAGACACTGATAATTTCCCCATACGAAATTATAAAACTTATAATTTGCATGTGTAAAAAGTGAAAGGCAGTTACTTGGATATCAATCCTGATCCTATAAACTTGCATATAATTTCTTCGCTAATGTTAGAAGACCAATATTTCTTTCGTTAATAAGCTATAGACCTTTTTCAGTTGAACTAAACTATTTATAAATTTTCTTGTTTTGGCCAAATGGCATCCTCGTATTCATTTTTTATTTTAGTTATCCAAATAACCTTCCTCCGAGAAAATAAAAATAAAAATCATAAAGAAAACCACTCTAAAATAATAAAAAAAATATTCAGAACAAGAGAGTACCTGCATTTAAGTGGACAATTTGTTAATTCAAAAATAAAAAATGGAAAGTTAATTTCCATATATATGGAAACAATTATTTTTAAATAAGTGGACAATGCGCTAATTTAAAAGCAAAAAATAAGTGGAAAAATTTTGGAAACGGTCATTCAGTTTTGGCGTGTTCCTATTGCGATCATCAAACTTTAATTTGTAACACTACGATCATTGTGATCGACTACCATCGATTTTTAAGTTAAAAATGCTTATGTAATTATCATATATATATTTCTCTCTCATTAATCTATCTTATGTGACAAAAATAAAAAAAAATCAAAAAAGAACTCACGGGGATCACCCCCTCTATCTCCCTCGCCGTCAATGAGGGAGGAGGGAGGAGGAGGGGAACCAACGAAAAGAGGGTCCTCTCTCAACGACATCACCGACAGGAGAAGGAGGGGGTGACGAGGGGGCGATGCCCCCTTTCCCTCTCTCTCCACGAACAGAGAGAGGGAGTGACTCCCTCTCCTCCATCATATGTTTTTTTTTTATTTTATTAGTTTATTTTTATCACATAAGAGAGAGAAATATGTGTGGAGGAGAGAGAATATACGTATGGGCTCCACATATGTGGAGCAACTTAGAAATCGACGATCGCCGATAATAATGATCGCGCGTGATTTTTTTTTAAGTTGGATGACTGTCGTATACAAATTTTAAGTTTAGTAACCGCAACGAGGCCGCGTATAAAATTGGATGATCATTTGCGTAATTTACTCGACCTTTTTTGATTGAACTAAACTATTGATAATTTTCCTTATTTTGGCCAAATGGCATCCTCATATCTATTTTTTATTTTAGTTATCCAAATAACCTTCCTCAGAGAAAAAAATCATAAAGAAAGCCACTCTAAAATAAAAAAATATTCAGAATAAGATAGTACCTGCATTTAAGTGGACAATTTGTTAATTCAAAAATAAAAAATGGAAAGTTAATTTCCATATATATGGAAACAATTATTTTTAAATAAGTGGACAATGCGCTAATTTAAAAGCAAAAAATAAGTGGAAAAATTTTGGAAACGGTCATTCAGTTTTGGCGTGTTCCTATTGCGATCATCAAACTTTAATTTGTAACACTACGATCATTGTGATCGACTACCATCGATTTTTAAGTTAAAAATGCTTATGTAATTATCATATATATATTTCTCTCTCATTAATCTATCTTATGTGACAAAAATAAAAAAAAATCAAAAAAGAACTCACGGGGATCACCCCCTCTATCTCCCTCGCCGTCAATGAGGGAGGAGGGAGGAGGAGGGGAACCAACGAAAAGAGGGTCCTCTCTCAACGACATCACCGACAGGAGAAGGAGGGGGTGACGAGGGGGCGATGCCCCCTTTCCCTCTCTCTCCACGAACAGAGAGAGGGAGTGACTCCCTCTCCTCCATCATATGTTTTTTTTTTATTTTATTAGTTTATTTTTATCACATAAGAGAGAGAAATATGTGTGGAGGAGAGAGAATATACGTATGGGCTCCACATATGTGGAGCAACTTAGAAATCGACGATCGCCGATAATAATGATCGCGCGTGATTTTTTTTTAAGTTGGATGACTGTCGTATACAAATTTTAAGTTTAGTAACCGCAACGAGGCCGCGTATAAAATTGGATGATCATTTGCGTAATTTACTCGACCTTTTTTGATTGAACTAAACTATTGATAATTTTCCTTATTTTGGCCAAATGGCATCCTCATATCTATTTTTTATTTTAGTTATCCAAATAACCTTCCTCAGAGAAAAAAATCATAAAGAAAGCCACTCTAAAATAAAAAAATATTCAGAATAAGATAGTACCTGCATTTAAGTGGACAATTTGTTAATTCAAAAATAAAAAATGGAAAGTTGATTTCCATATGTATGGAAACAATAAAAAATAAGTGGACAATATGCTAATTTAAAGCAAAAAATATATAGTTCAAAGTAATTAAGTAAAAATTAAGGATGATTGACACATATAATTAGCGGGTCTGTATCCCGAGTTAAGGGACGAGAAAACTAATAGCTCCAAATTCGAGCTTTGGAATCGCCATTTTAGTTAGGATTTACTCTACCGCTTTCGATCTAAATATCGAATTAGTTAGATGCTAATAACCCTAGACAAATCAGTGGGTAGTCATCGAAAAAAATAATTAAGCAGAAATTTTAAGTGACTGTTTTTGTATATTGTTTTAATATCCAAAATTTTATATGAGTGTCGGAAGTAATATTTTATTGGGCTTCAATTCTTTACCAGTTAAATCATCACTCATGTCACATTGCACGATCTCCACCGTTCATAAAATGGATATCATTCCAATTCTTCTTCCAAAGTTCTCTAACTAATTTGTTATTTTTTTTTCACTTCTCTCTTCTTTGCTCGCCTTCTGCCACCGCCGCTGCCGATGGCTCCCATCGCGCCGAGGACCGGCGACGCCGTCTTCGCCAGTGTCGAACGCGTGGTATGCGATTTCATTCCCCAAATCTCCCGCTCATCTTTGCGTCCGATTCATTTCGTTTCGGCAATTTCCTGTCTTCCTTGTTGGTTTCCCTCGTTCATGCTCCTTGGTGGTTTGTTTTGATGGGATCAGAACGCGGAGTTGTTTACGCTCACGTACGGGGCGATCGTTCGGCAGCTGCTCACGGATCTGGAGGAGGTGGAGGAAGTGAACAAGCAGCTCGATCAGATGTAAATAAGAAACGGAAACCTTTCCAATTGCATTTTGCATGTTCATACTTGATCGGTCTAAATTCGATGTTTTTTTACCTAAATTTCGCTCTTATTTAACGGTTCGTATGCTTGTTAATAGCAAATTTGCTGTTTACCTTTTCTGAAGTATTAACTTTGAATGTTGTTGTAACTAGCTTTAAATTAGCTCGGTATAGAACTCAAAAAAATCAGGAACATTGATACTGTCACAGTTCAAGTTGAATTCTCTTATTGCATATTTATGTCGTTCAAAACAACTTGAAACAGTGGATACTGTAGTTTTGGTAGGAGAATTGTGCCAATGTCCTTTTCAAAAAAAGAAATTGTGCTAATGTCTATGTTTGCGTGTGTGTTAATGTCCGGGTTCATTTTGACCTATAAGATCTACTCAAGCTGTGCAATGAAAACATCCTGTAATGTTTTGAACTTGCTGAAATAGGCATCTGAACGGTTCTTCAGTTAGTGTGCATAACCATGTTACTGGTTGTTGTATTGATTGATGGAGCAACAACTCTAACCTTTGCATAGTATCTAGTTGTTATCTTAAGCAGTTAACATGTTCTTCATTTTTCATGTCTTCAAATTGTATAACTGCTTTATTTTTTTTCAGCACAGTAGACATCTAGCATTTTTCATCGTGCAATAATGATGTGGAGGTCTTCTTGTCAAGCCTCTGGTTTTGTTTATGTTCTTAATTTTTACAACATCTATTTTTACAAATCTGGAGTTGAAATAGGTGAACATTCAACGTTTCTTTCTACATTCTGAAAAGAAAAAGGAAATAATATTAGCCACTGATATTGTTACTAAGTTGATGTTTTGGCAGTTGAAAATGAAACCAAGTTGTGAACACAAACTTTTGTATTTGCACACACAAAATAGTGTATATCCATTTCACGAGAATGATGCTGGTAGATTCTGTTAGCAAGACAGATGTTTGATTTCTGTCAATTTAGATGAAGGAATATGAGTATTAACCACTATAACAAGACATGCATGCATTGCTAATAGTAATAACATTTCACCTCCTCTCAAAAAAGCATTTCACTTGCTTCGCTTTTTGGGGTGAACATTTTGATTTCTTCTGCACATTTTTTCTTTTAGACGCTATAACTTGTCTAACTTCATTTTTCTACTTGTGGAAATTTTCTACATGAGTGCCTTTATTTTATCATCAAAACCCTGATTTATCAGCCCCATTCATAGCTCTTTTCATGTTTTCCAGGGGTTATAACATTGGGGTGCGATTAATTGATGAGTTTCTAGCTAAGTCTAATGTATCCAGATGTGTTGATTTTAAGGAGACAGCTGATGTCATTGCAAAGGTAATATTCCAAAAACCGACCCTATAAAAAAAATTCCAGGAACCAATTTTTAGAAATGGAACAAAATACTGAAGACATGAGGCTGATATATGTTCTTGTGTATTGATCTTTCCTAAACCTTGTTGAGCTTATCTTTGTTCTTTTTATTTTTTATTCATCTACTTAAACCATCTTTCGTTTGGAACTCTCTATCAGAATCTCCCTCAAGAAAGTTCCCAGAATGGTTTCCTAATGCATGTTCTAAACTCTTGAATCAGGTTGGCTTCAAGATGTTCTTAGGTATTGCTGCATCTGTGACAAACTGGGATTCTGAGGGCACAAGTTGCAGCCTCATTTTTGAGGATAACCCACTAGTAGACTTTGTTGAACTTCCTGATACATGCCAGGGTCTTAAATACTGCAATGTCTTGAGTGGAGTCATTCGAGGAGCCCTGGAGATGGTTGGTTTTCCACCTTTGTTAACGAACATTCATTTTAGTTCAAATAGATCGGCTACATAATCAAGTCTATAAACTACAGAAGTATGGATGGGATACTCATCGATTTTCAAACTGTCTTATATTTTTCCTTAGGTAGAATAATTATGTAACCATTATATAGGTTTGAGATAGATGACTCTCATCGACCTGGCTAAAATATATCACTTCTACCAGGAGATATCAATTTATGTTATTTTTTTGTATAAATAGCCTTATGATAGATGCAATGTGTTAATAAAATGAAATGGAAATGAATTTGTTTAACAAAACTAAGACCAATTTCCTCATAAAAAAAACACTAAGGCCAATTTGTCAACAAGTTATATTAAAGTTTGATCCTTATAACATGATCTAGCTTTGAAAATGAGAAAAGAACTTTGTTGTTTTGGGCTCTTTTTTTTCATTCTTGTCTTCTTGATCTTTATTTAAGCTGTTCATATTGTTTCTTGATATAGATGGCATTATTGTGCTTTGGCTTCTTGGCCTTTGCTTTATGGCTGATATATGATAACTCAGTAGTGATGTCTCTACAGATAGCAGGGTTTATTTTTTCAGTGCCATATTTTCTTTCATTTTTTCTACCATCATATAAGAATCAGAACAATGACTGGTTTTGCTTTAACTTTTTGACGTAGAGATGTGATAACTTGTCAGGGCTGCCATTTTGATTTTTTATTCTGTCTGTCTATGTTAGGAGGTCAATTATTTAATGTCTTGCTATGAATCCATATCTTATATTGATGGATTTCAAATTGATACAACGATACAGATAAATGCTTCCATAAATTTCCTGTGAATAAACTGATGATATTGACATAAGAGTTACTCGCCTTTCAATGCCAGATGTATATTTCTTTTCGTTGATTGCCAGATGCATATTTTTTTATTCATAATCCACCTTTAGGCATCAAGAGTTATTCATTGGAAGCATGTTGTTCAAACTTACATGTTTCTTTTGGTTTAGGTTTCGATGAAGACTGAAGTCACCTGGGTTCGGGATATGCTATATGGTGATGATGTTTATGAGCTGAGAGTAAAGCTTCTGAAGCAAGTTCCAGAAGAATACCCATACAAGGAAGACGATTAACCGGATGCTTAATACATTCTGTTTGCTTCAGCAAAAGCTGTGGTCCTAGAACACACTTTGAACCTACTTTGAATGTACCAATTCGTTCAGTGAACCTTCTTTGGACATTCTCATTTGAAACCAAGTTACTTGCTCCACAGTTCTGCACTTGTTGAACAAAATCTAACAGAGAACCCCACAGAATATAGTATTATGATCGTATGGAGCTGAAACTTGAGTGGACTCTTTTCTATTGCCGTCTTGTATCTATTTTTCAACTTATTGAATCATGATATATAGTCATTTTTCATAAGTTTCTAGGAATCCGGAAGTTATCATACTCGACAAAAACTGAGTAAAATAAGCCATAGAAAATTTCTTGTGAGAGTTGTTTTTCGGTGAAGAAAATTCCGATCTTTTTTCTGTATTTGCATGTAGGATAAAACGAGTTATATTTTTATCAAATGGCATTAGCGAGAAGAAAAAGTTGGAAAATATTTGTCTCATAATTGTAAACTAATTTCTTGGTGAAATAAAGAATATTTTATGTTGATTAGCCTTTTTATAGTTATCAGATTCTGCAAAAGAAAAAAGAAATATTGTTCCTCAAATAGACAATATGCAGTGTTGCATGTCCATTTATGATTCAACAAAGTTGCCTTCATTTTAATTTTGAAGGGAAATTAATTTCGTGGGAATGTTTTACAAAAAGAGTGACTTTTTTTTGTCTTATTATTATTTTAATATAAAAATAGCCATTAAAAAATGGAACTTAGTACATTTATGTTTCAGATTGAAAGATCGCGAGTTAGTACATTCGAGTTCGAGTTTCGAAATCATCAATTTAGCTAAAGAAATATTATTTATATTTTTATCTTGACTTTGAATTAATCAGATGCTAATAATTCTGAACGTTGTGTGACCTAGCGGTAGAAAAAAAACTTGTGTTGGATGACCATCCCATCTAGAGATGGAAAAGACCGCCGAGACGGCCCTGCACGAACCCAGGCCCGCCCCCGGGCTGGCCGGACCACCATTTCGGGGTTTTTAACTCGTCATGAGCCCGTCGGGCCCGGCACGGTCAAGCACGATTACTATATATAATATAAATTATTTTTATAGAAATATACTATTCAAAAGACTTTTTGATAGAGAAGGTGGTCATCTATATTTCTAATCCGGGTTTAAATCTCTCCTCCATCATTTTTTTTTCATTTAACCTTTAAAATACATATATTTTCAAACATCTTCTTATATAATATATTATTTATGAATACAAGCCTGCCCAAGCTCGATTACTATATATAATATATATTTTTTATATACATATACTATTCAAACGATTTTTTTGAAAGAAAAGGTGATCATCTATGTTTTCAATCCGGGTTCAAATCTCTCCTCCATCGTTTTTTTATTTAACCTATATAATAAATATATTTTAATACATCTTCTTGTCTAATATATGTTGCTTATTAATCTAATAATATCATATACTATTATTTAGTTACTAATTTACCTGTTTATAATATGATTATATTAAATATATATTATATAATATGAAGCAGAGGTCGGGATCAACATTTCAACATAATCATAATATATACTAATTTACCTATATTATATTATATATAAAATTAGAATTTTTTTTAAAAATAGTTAAAAATTTATAAAAATAATAAAATAATAGTAGCTCGGTCTGATTCGATCTAGCACGACACGGCACGATCGACACAAACAAATTTAGGGCGGGCCGGACCGAGCCGCTCGGATGCTAATTTTAGCATAGCACGATATGACACGATTTTTTCAAACACAGCACGGACACGAACACAAGCACGGTCAAACACGAATTGACTGACATGAGCACGAGCGCGCAAAAATGTCCATCTCTAATCCCATATAGCCGAGATTAAAATATGAAACGTTAAATTCACTTATTACTTTCACATTTTAAAAAAAATGACAAAAAGTTGGAATTTGTTCGATTCCCATTATTACTTCTTTCCCACTGCCGTAAAAGAATGCCATCATCTTTGAACTTAATCACGGAATTGCCAGCGTACAACGTTTCATCCAATGACCTCCTCCCACGTGGAAGTCACGTTCTTAGACCCTCATTGGACGCGTGGCGTCCGCACCTAACTCCCCTATACGACCCCTTTCTTTCCCTCCCTCGACGACTCCAATTTTTCTTATATTTCCTCCCGTTGTTGTCTTTTTCTAGGGTTTTCGAAGTGGTGCAAATCTCCGCTTTCACGCTTCTGCTCCGAGGTGGGATTAATCAAGATCGAACTTTTATCCCTTTTTCAGATTATTTTCTCTTTGTAGACCTGGATTTCTTGTTGTTTCTATGAATTCCACTGCCTTTTCGAGGGTATTTATTACGGTTTTAAATCGAAAAGTTCTGTTTTTTTTAGTTTCTGATTGATTAGTCACGTAGGTCTTCCTTTAATTATGTTTTGTTCTTGAGGATTCTGTAATCCTTTCCTATTCATTTATCGGTGTTGATTTAGCCGGAGGTAAAAAAAAGATACAAACATTGTTTTTGCTTTTGGAATTCAAGAAGGGTGTTAAAAACTTACATGCCTTGTTGTGCTGAGATGAACGAGGGATTCGTCCCGAGTTCTTCCTGAGAGTTGAAGTGCTCTGTAGTGTAGGAACAGTGATTGCACATTCGTTTGCATGCATGGTATAAATCTTAGGAAGAGAAATCTGTTACCATGAAGATTTTTTCTTCACCCACGTTTTTTGATGTACATGGGTATATCCTCTAAAGGAGGAGATCGGGTGATACTAGATTTGACGTAGTCTTGGCTTTTAGCTTTAATAGGCAGCGATAGACCTCATCTGGTCACTTTTGTATCAGTGTTTGTTGTATTGGATCGGAAAGGTCATGAAGCTGAAAGGATCATGGACATGCCTAGTGATTCTTGGCAGCAGTTGTAAAACCAAGCATGGAACTCCCACTTGCCCCAAGCCATTAACTTAACCATGTTAGACAATAAACAACTACTTGCCTGATAGAAGTTTCTATAAGTATCATACTTTGTGGAATTCAAGGGATCATCTGTTTATGTAATTTCAATGTTGATCCGGTCATCCATTATGGTCGAATTGTTGATCAGCTCTGAAAGTCTAGTTTCCAGTCACATCATCATATTATTCATCGGAGTTTTAGAAAAAGTCGTAATCTAATTGCTCCAGTCTGTGCAGTAGAAATTCAGAAATTTTGTTGATAATTTAAAACATCTGACACCTCTATTTAGTTAAATCTTGATTTAGAGAGATGAATATGCTTCTAACCAATTAGTATAAATAGAAGTACTTGGACATCACAAGTCCCAAGTTTTTGAATTTATTCCCATTATCTCTTGACTCTATGCATCTTCTTTTATGAAGGAAAAGATGGATACACGGTTTGGGTAGATTCAGAAATCCTACTTATATGTTTTTTAGAGGGATACTTAGTTTTGTCCTTGTTTTTATTGGGGACTTGGCCTGATTTTGTTCCTCCTGCCATAGTTACCTCAATTGTAATTAGATTAATGAATGAAGTTACCTGATAAGATTTAGAATATAAGACAGAAATGTATATGTCAAAGTCCATAAACAGCTATTTTCCTCTCCAAGTGTGAGCCTATTATCTCTACCAAAATAAAATTCTTGAATGAATCTTCTTTTGTCAGAAGAATTGACATGATTATTTCGTTTTATTTACTTTTTTCCTAGTTTTTGATTTTCTAGAGAAGGCTTTTGTTTAGTTAAGGTTTTAGCACAAAAAACAATTCTATAAGACATAAACGAATAATATTGGATGAATACAACATTTAGTAGTCATCCTCCCTTTCCTCAAAAAAGAAGAAATTAATAAATGATGTGATATCATTTCAATCCCAATGGGAAAATGATTACTTCTTACTGCTAGAGATTTTCAAATAAATCTGACAACTTTTCATTGGTGAGGGAGTACTAAATTTATGGAATTGATATTCAAATAATTTGCTTAAGTTAACTTTGATACTAAAATTCTTTATAGGTATTGTCCATCCTAACTCAAAGATCCTTATAGAACCATTTGTCATTTAAGGTGGAGCATGCATGACCACTGTGCATTTGTTCTCCCTCGAACAAAACCGGGTAGAAAGAAACTTTGTTGACAAATGCAAATGAGAATACTGCTTTGGCTAAATGGAACGAAGATACTGCTTTATAGTCAATCTGGATAAGCTTTTGGAACTTGTTCTTGCTTTTTTTGGTGATAACGATTAGCAAGCGACCCAGCAGGAAATTCGTAAGGTTTTTGCTTTTTCCATCTAGGAAATGTAAGGTTCTTAATATACCATACATTTTAGATGTGCTAGGCCAGCTACTTTGGTCTTGAAATCCAGACATGATGTTACGATTGATGTAGGTAATCAAGTCATTAGTCAAAACTTAAAAACTCATTTGTAAATTCTATATGTTTTTTTATTTGTGCCATTAGGAAATTGCATTTTTCAGTTTGTTCGTGGTTTGCATAGTCTCTGTTAGGGTTATTTTAAGATCAAAAGTTATCTTTTCTCTTATTAAGCTGCTTCCTTTTATAGAATTTGCTGCCAGACTTTGCAACATCTCAGGAAATGTTGTTTAATTTGTCAGATATTCAGTCTTGCTTATGACTAGTTTTCTTCTGTACTATTCATAAAGAAGGGAATAAGATATGCGGAGAATTTAATAGACTACAATAGGTAATTGATTGAATCCAGGTGAAATTTGGAGGCATCAAATACCTTCTTCAAGCATGTTTTCAATACTGAAATATCTTCATTTGATCAATGAACTAATACAATACAAGATATGAGTTTTGGATACTTTAGTTTCCCAGCACTCTATATATTGTACAACGTTAAGCTTGGATTGCCCAATGTAGCTGCTTTAATCATACAAAAGAAAACTCTTGTTAGTCACTAGTCTTAAACACCCAGGTTGTATAGGAGTATCCAGAACATTTTATCATTACACATTTGTAGGATGTCAATCTGAAACATTTATTGTGTTGGTCGCTGCACATTTTTATCTGAGGTTCCCCTTTCTTTGCATAAGGAACTAGGTCACATCTGGTACTTAACCACTGGCCAATATTTTTTTTCTTTTAGGGGGAAGCTTTATTGGCATTGTAAACTATACGTGTTGACGAATTTGCTTTGGGTTGTGCATTACGGATCTATCATCACATGATATATCTAGATCATACCTTTCAAAAAAAAATATATTTAGATCATATATTCATGTATACCTGTAATGTGTGTGAGGGTTGATCTGTCAATTTCAGGCATCAAAAGTTGTGTTGTTTCAAGTTTAAATTTTTTTAGAGTTCAATTAAAATTTGTTGCTTTTTTCTTGTATTATTAAGGTTCATATGTATATCATTTGTTGCAGTTATGTTTGGCACCAAACTGAAGTAGGTCAAACAAGGGTGATTGATCATGGAGCAAACCACTCAGCCCCCTCAGCCTGTCATAGGAGATGTTACTGGTGCTGCCCAAATAGCTTATGCTGCTCCGACCTACCAACCAGCATCAATGGCCACTGGAGCTCCAACCATAATAGGAGCTATGCCTTCTGCTACACAGGCTACCTCAGGGTTTTCTACTATTCCTGGCCAGCTTGCAAGCCAACAGCAACTTTCATACCAACAAGTTCAACAATTCCATCACCAGCAACAGCAACTGCAGCAGCAGCAGCTTCAGGCATTCTGGGCTAACCAGATGATAGAGGTTGAACAAACAACCGATTTCAAGAACCACAGTCTGCCTCTTGCTCGTATAAAGAAGATCATGAAGGCAGATGAGGATGTCCGCATGATCTCTGCAGAAGCCCCTGTGGTTTTTGCCAAGGCATGTGAAATGTTTATATTGGAATTGACATTGAGATCTTGGATGCATACTGAAGAAAACAAAAGAAGAACATTGCAAAAGAATGACATTGCTGCTGCAATCACCAGGACTGACATATTTGATTTCCTAGTTGATATAGTTCCCAGAGATGAATTGAAGGATGAGGGTCTTGGGATGCCAAGAGCTGCTTTATCGGCAGTAGGTGCTTCTGCTGATTCAATCCCCTACTACTATGTCCAGGCACAGCATCAGGTTCCAGGAGCAGGAATGATCATGGGAAAACCTGTAGATCACACTGCTGCAACAGCAATGTATGCTGCTCAACAGCCTCATCCGGTAGCTTACATGTGGCCGCAGCCTCAGCCACAGCCAGGACAGCAGGAAACACAGCACCATCAGTCCTTGACGGACAGTGAGTGACTATAAGTGAATGAATATCTGACTGGTCTCTGGATTTTTTACAGGGCTGGAACCTGTTTGAGGACATAGCCTGACTTTATGGTTGCTCATAGATGTTGGAGACTTTTTGTATGCCAAAGGTGGCTCGGCTTGTAATTTTCTCCTTCTGCGTTTCAGGTCAGCTTGTTGCTGATGACAGTAAAAAGGAAAACAATGCTCACTCTAGAATAGAAAACTGATACAAACCGGCCCTTAAGTTTTTGGTTTTTTTTTTCTACTTTCGCACAGCGTTTGTCTCCTTGTTCATGGACCTTGTTCTCAGTGGTGTTTGCAAGGATGTATTAGTGCATTTGCTTTCTATCTCTCTGCATCTAAAAATTTATACTCAGATAATATTCGCCCATCTGTTCTGTAATTGTGCTCAGAGTTTTATTTGTGTCTTCAGAATTTTATTTGCGAAGGTTACGTAATTTTCTGACCTGACATCTTCTCAAAAAAAAAAAAAAATCTGACTGACATTGGACATTGAAAAGAAACTTCTTCTGGTTTATACTTCTAGACTTTGCTGTGCAAGTGAGGATCATGATTTAGAACTTTGGGTTCTCTTGTATGGAGAACTCTTAAAATTTGTACAGGTTTTCATAATACATCATTTTTCAGAATGTTTTTTTTTAACTATATATGAATAATTTTTCGAAGAAAAGGATAATTGTGCTTAATTGTGTATCCTTTGGTCCTTGGACTAAGAAACTTAAAATTTGGCACAAATATTTATGTGTTCTCTTTATTTTTCTCACTTTTTAATCGAGAATTTATATTGTGACATAAAAAATCAATTGGGATAATTCTGTTTATCAGTTACAATTTGAACAAATTAGATGACAAATTCTCATGACTAATCAATTGGGATAATATTTATTTCCTTGAAGTAAAAGTGTCAAAAAAGCCGAGTAAATGATTAAAAGAAATTAATAAGCTAAATTGTAGTGACTTCTTGCGACGCCCTCCATTCGTCCACATTTATCGCACCTGGCAAAGTTCTTCCTTTTCTCATCTTCCGTCCATGGCCGCCGCATCAACGCCGGCGATTCCACTCTCCCTCCTCCGGTACTCCCTTTTCTCATCTCTCTCTCTCTCTCTCTCTCTCTCTCTCTCTCTCATTAAACGTCTATCTATGCGAGCAGGCGTTCCCGAGCTCTGCGAGCGTACGCGATTCCAAAACCCTTCCAAAGTCTCGCCGCCGCCTGTCCCTTCCGTCGTCAAGCTCTGAACTTGTTGTTTCGGACTCAGAGGTGAGGTTCATGTCAGTACGATGATCTAATTGTCATGTTTCCTTATTTTTCCCCCTATTCTTTCTCATGCTTTATATAGATATGAACGACGCGATCCACGCTGAGCAGGGGAATCCTGTAAAATTTCATCGTCAAATGATGAATTAAACTGTTAAAATTTGTCTCTTGTATCTATTTCTTAGTTCAAGAATTCTGTTGCCGGATTGATTGACTTCAGATTTAGAACATTTCCTTCTTCTTTGAATTCAGTTTGTGGTTCTTGGTTCATCATATTGAAGGATTCTGCAGTTTATGAGCTTATAAGTACTTGGAAAAGGAATTTTCTTAGCCGAACTTTCTGCCTTTCGACCTTAGTTCAACTATTTGTCTCTGCAAGAAGCATGATGTGTGCAAACCTTCTATTTTCTGAACTCAGTTGATGTGAAATGTAGGCGCATATGCCGCACTTTTGCATCGACCACGACGAACGAAGAGGCTTCTGCGAAAGCAGCTTCATCGCTTGCGGATAGTGGAGGTCCAACAATGTATGAGTCTGATCAGTATTCTTACTGATTGAATATGTTTGGGTACTTTGAATAATCAGCATGAATTGGTGTGTCAATTCTTAGATCATGATCAGTAAAAGAGAGTTCTAATTCTGTTGTATCTCCAGATTTGACAAGATCATAGCTAAAGAGATTCCTGCGAACATTGTCTATGAAGATGAGAAAGTACTAGCATTTAGGGATATCAGTCCACAAGCTCCTGTTCATGTTCTAATCATCCCAAAGTTAAGAGATGGATTGACTCAGCTTGGAAAGGTGCCTTCTTTATGAACTATTAGTTCTTATTTTCTATCATATAACCCATCAACAAAAAAATTGTATTATATATGTTACTTTTGAATGCTAAAAAGGTTATTTTTGCCGGATGCAAAAGGAACAAGAAGTTACTATATACTATCTTATCTCTTTTTCTTTTGTACATTTTTAACATTATTAGGAAATTGGAGCTATTCAAACTTCGGATAATTCATATGATTATTGCATGAAGCTTTTAAGCCATTAATTAAAAGATTATTTGATCTTGCTTCTTTTCCTCCTCGTTAGGCTAAATGATTTGGAACTATAATGAGAGGAGAACACAAAACCATTCTTTCAATATGGTAAAAGAAAGCCCCTCCCAAAAATAAGATGGTAAGAGAACTGGACGCCTTTTGGCCACATCATCTTGTTATGGTCTTGCTATAAATGCATAGCCATGCTAGTCACTATAGATCAATGCATAATGATGCATTGAACTACCCGAGAACATTGTTTTTTATGCAGAAAAATAATACCAGTTGGAACTCATTTTTAAAGTTTAGTTACTTTTACTTGACCATCAATTTGAAATGCTTCTCAAAATGAAGACATGTACAACTTCTCTTCAGGCCGAGCCAAGGCATTCTGAGATATTGGGTCATCTTCTTTTCGCTGCAAAGATTGTGGCTGAGAAGGAAGGGATAGTCGATGGCTTCCGCGTTGTTATCAACAATGGCCCTGAAGCATGTAAGTTTATCTTCAATAGTGTCTCAAGAAATGTTAAGTTATATATTTTTTTTCTTGTGATAAAATTCAGCCATGCCTTTATGCTTTCAGGTCAATCAGTTTATCATCTGCATTTGCACATTCTTGGTGGAAGGCCCATGAATTGGCCTCCTGGTTGAATAATCTGCCACATCTTTTATCTTTTATATGTATGACCATGACTTTCTAGACCTTGTTTTATCCTTAACTAGTCTTGAATTCCCTCATGTACTTGCCAAGAGTCATACCAAATAATTGCAGCAGAGTTATTTCTTAACTTGATGTGATCTCTAATTTCGTGAGCTCAATTCGAAGTTTCACTGAACAGTCTGAACTTTTCTTGGCTGTTCATCATGTTGGC
Organism: Pontederia paniculata; assembly: GCA_001647135.1. Lineage (NCBI taxonomy): Eukaryota > Viridiplantae > Streptophyta > Magnoliopsida > Commelinales > Pontederiaceae > Pontederia > Pontederia paniculata. The sequence goes on from LTAE01000734.1 coordinate 54,222, forward strand.
ACAACTGTTGGTTCCTTCCATTGTAGACAAAAGCGTGATGTATCTGTCATCTCCATGCATTATCACCATGATATGGTCCAAGCTCTTCCATCCTGGTGGATATGGCAAGGCCGAACAAGATAAATTACTCCACAAATCTTGTTAATTTTTGAGGTATGAGCCTCACGAGTTTGTTAAGTTAAATTGGGTGTATATTAGTGCAGTTCTCTATCTACCTGTGTGAGTATGATTAGGGCATGCAAAAAATTACTCCATACCAAAGTAGTATTGAGGGAGTAATAGAACACTTGGCATTATGACTAATTTGTAGGAAATGAACATTTAGATTAGATGGCGTTGTGTCATATACATTCTGCTTCAAATATGAGCCACACCACAACATACATTATTTCAGAGCTATCGACATCCAGGTGGATGTGAATCAAGTAATCCACCTTGAAGTAGTTCTTACAACTGTCTACTATTTCCGCTTGGATTTCAGCTCAGCTACTCTCTCCTCTGTGCACTTGAGGGCCTCTCCATAAATACTTACAATCTGGGACAACACACAGACACAGGATCAGTGAATCCAAATTGAACTTCTAAAATCTTTGATAATGACTCAAGAACATATTTCTAATAAAAAAGGAAAGATGGTAGGGTAAATTCTTCATATCTAGCCATTAAAAGGAATTTCCCAACTTACTTCATCAATTTCATCTGGGGTTATTATGAGAGGAGGAGACATCATTATATTATCCCCAGCAACTCGAACCAACATGCCGCGCTTTTCGCACTCTGATCCAAAAATTCCACCCACACCTGAATGACCAGAAACTTAGCAAGTTGATGCAAATTGGAAATAGTAATCCTTTTCAACTAGTCATACTAGTTGAGGAAGCTTTTTGAGAGGGACTAGTTGCAGAACTCTAGAATTGCTGATCATCTCTTATTAGATTTTCTTTGAGTGTTCGCTAAAAAAAAAAGATATTCTTTGAGTGAAGCATGAATTTAATCCCAAGGGATTGATTTCTTCTCACATTGAGAAGAAATTTACATGCGCAGAGCTACAAACACAGTTATAAATTGATATAACTTACCCCATTCAGAAGGGAATGGATCATTAGGAGACTTGTTGTCAGTAAACTCAGTTCCGAGAATCAAGCCAGTCCCCCGTATCTTCAGATAAAATTTTGTTATTCCACCAGGATTATGTTTTAAACAAGATTTATTCTCATAAGGCAATTGTAAGTGTGCATGGATATCCATGGAAGGTATACCTCTCCGATAATTGGACTTCCGGAAAAAGCTTTAATACCCTCCTGGAACCTTGGAGAAACAGTTTGGACATGCTGAGGGATATTTCTTTCCCTGCAAAATACAGTCAGCAAAAATATTCAACACCATAAGGTTGTTAATTGTTAGTTTTTTTCCCTCGTCTCCTCTTTGAAGTTAATGTAGTAGTTTCTGAAATCAACGCGGATAAGTATGCTAAGAAAGAAATATTACTTATAGATCTTAAGAGCTTCTATCGCAACTGCACAGGATACTGGATGCCCAGAATAGGTGAATCCATGAGAAAATGAACCTAGGGAAAGGCAACAAAGAAGAGTGAGTTATCATGCTGAGGTTAAAAAATTCATAGAAATCAATGCCGACGTTGTTCTCAAATAAGTTACCAAGTTTGTTGCTTTGATCATGTACAACATCACATATTTCTTGACTGACAAGCATAGCACCAATAGGCATGTAAGCAGATGAAAGAGCCTACATATCAAAGAAGTAACATGTGTCATTGTTCTCAAAAAAAAAAAGTAACATGTGTCGTTGGATCTTGTAAGTCCTATGGTGAGTGCTCAAAGTACTCACCTTTGCGATGGAGACAAGGTCAGGCTGGATCTTATATTTGTCGCATCCAAACATTGTCCCTAACCTCCCAAATGCAGTGATGACCTGAACACAGGGAAACCATGCAATCAAGGAGACTTTTAAAAGGTGAGAAGGACTCGTTATCGCTTCTGATCTTTTCGAGCAATATGATAAAGGAGCAGCATACTTACCTCATCTGCTATAAAAAGAATATCATATTTCTTCACAACGGCTTGAATCTGTAGAAGAAGGAAACAGAGAATAATAATAAATAACTTGTATGCCCACATAGCAGACTTGATGCAAATAGAAGAATTAACCAAATAACAGACAACGGAACATAGTGATAATGAGCACAAGGACTTGATAAGAAGTTAAATGATAGGACTTCTAATTAATTTTCCGAAGGAGCACTATGTCCATTTCAAAGTCCAGCAGAATTAACTATCAAAGAAAATGAAGTAAAGGTCATACCTTTAAAGAGAAGTCATGACTTCAGATTTAATTATTTAAGTATCATTATGTTACTTCATCTAAAAGCAATAAGTTTTTTACTATGCTCAGTTTAAAGGTGCTGGTGAGGCGGAAAGTTGTTCAAAATCTATTTAGCACTAGCGGAATCAGAACATAAGCAGGTTCACTAATGATCCATAAACTGCTTGAGTGCAAATAATATGACCAAACAGATATTCTTAATTTGGCTATTGTGCAGATACTCAAAGGTTCGACAATTGACATAGAAAGATAGGTCTATAATTGTACTCATTAATAGGTTCTGATTTAGAAGAACTTTCTTGAGGGCATACTGATATGCAAGACCTAAATTATATATTATCTACTTATCTACATCAATAAAAAAATAATATATAATCTACAATTAGAACAAGTGAAAGACTTGAATACTCTGGTTCAGGGAACAAGATATCTATCCAATCTGACCTTTTCAAAATATGTTTTTGGAGGTGGAATAACACCACCAGCACCCATTACAGGTTCAGCAATGAATGCGGCAATCTGCCATAAAAGATACGATATCAGAATTTGTATAATTTACAATAGTCACATTAAAAATTGTAGGATAAACAAAGTACTTACAGTGTCTGGTCCTTCTTTCAAAATAAGATTTTCCAAGTTATTAGCCAATCTAGTTGCAAACTCTTCCTCAGTCTCACCTGGTATTTACTAGGGCGTAAGAAAAATGAAGTTTCAGAAACAAATAATTTCGAAAAATATGATTAAGTACCTGGAAGGTGGAACCGCCAATAGTGAGGGCAATCTGTATGTAAGACAAATGGTGCTGGTAGATCGAACTTTTGATGCAAGGGTGTTAGTCTGTAGATGAAGAAAATTGAGGCCAATGTCATAAGACATATTAAAACCAGCATACTTATGACTTGCACTCGAACTATCACTTGCAATACATAACAAGAAACATTAAGTACCATTGTCCTGTAATATAAATTCAAAATTGTAAAAGCTAGTGGTGATTACCCAGAAAGACTAGCTGATATCAGAGTTGATCCATGATACCTGTCAAATACCACCATACCAGTCATATCGAGATGGATCGTGTCCTTTTATTTTAGAATCAGCATGTTTATCATGAGGAAACAGTAATAACTGAAAATGATCAGGTTAATAGCGTACGATTTTGTTCTTGCTATGAATTTCTTCTTGTTTGTTCTTCCCAATGCATTATTATAGTACCAAACCAGCTTTACCTGGAAGAAGATTTTTTAATGATGATCCATTTTGTAAGACATTGATGTAATGTAAAAAGCAAGAAAGTAAGATGGCCATGTAATACAATATGTTTCTTAGCACATCATAAGGACCAAATTAAGAGTTCTGATTCATCATAAAAACAGCTTTTCTTTTCATACCCAAGAAATATGAAATGGAAGATGTTGGTTCTTTGTTAAGCAATCTGAATATTCAGCTGATAATATAGAATTTGATCATATTCCAAGGAAATCAGTGTCACTAGAAAACATAACAAATTAATTTGGCCTACAAAAAATAGTTAGCACTCTTCATTAGAAAAGCAGAAGACGACATCGATGTAATATTCAACATGATGTTTAATTAGGTTAGAAAAGTTTTGGGTTTAAGTTATAAGTGGTTCCTTCTAAGTGATGAAATTAAACAGACCTGGGAATCATTAGCTTCTGAGCCACTATTTGTGAAAAAAACTTTTCCCATCTTTCTTGCAGTGAATATCTCAAGAATTTCCTTTGCAAGGTCCTGTGAAGCAAAAGGGGTTCAACTATATGAAAATATAATATCCACAAAAGAGACAATTAGTTATCTACTATTACAAATTAAATATTGGCCTGTCGAAATGACAGTTTCCAGTAGAAAACCTGGTATGCAAGGTAAAAGTTGAGACACCAAATCTACAGTTAGATCCATTACTAACATAGCAACAGTAACCTGAAATCCATCTGATAAAATGAGCAATGAAATATACCAATGAGATATGCACATACCAAAGAGGGTTTTGTGGTTCGATTCCAAAAGGAATGGTAGAATGGCAACTTATTTAGTTGAGAAGTTGCAGCTGCAACAAGCCGAGGTTCATTTCCACCTAAAAATTAGAATTGAAGATTCAGTGCATGACAAGAGAAATGGTAATTAATGGGCATCAATTGGCAGCCTATCCCTGAAGCAAAGGTATTCTGAAGGTTAAGAAACAAAGAGCTTCAAATTCTGAGTATTTTACTTTCAAACAAAAATGAAATTGCATTTTAAAGGCTTAGACATTGAGCAGATATAGATAAATTCTAAGATTAGACATGATATGCTATCTGTGCTTACAAATTAAGATCAGAAAGGCTTGTTGAAAAGACGTGCATTACTGGGTCTTTATCATCAGAAGAAAGCAACACTGCAAAGAACAGTCAAACTAAGTACCTAAAGCAGTGGACCACAATCCAGCAAGCGAATCGAGATATTTCTTTCCATTGATGTCATAAACATATGAACCCTATAGCACCAGGATAATAATGAAACAAAGTTACCACATTGGAATTTTAAATAAATGAACTTCATACTAGAAAATTGCGGACATGAAGTAAACAATCCGAAATAGTACAGAAGACATAGCCATGATACGAATTAAGGAAGCATAATTTGCTATCTTGTGTTATAGGATGCGTTCATCAATAATAACTTCCATGCAAGTAAGTCTTAAGAGTGTTCTTGTTGCATTGTCCTACTTTGCAGGCTTTCATATTAACAAGGAAATTGTTGGTGAAATGTCATTCATTATGCATGTTTGATTTAATCAAAGAATGCCTTTAGAATAATACATCATCATGCTCCAAATTAGCATCATAAAAAGCAAGGCCCCGATAGCACAAAAGATGCTTCTAACTAAGTCTGTCAAAATATGACTTTTTAACTTTTGTACATATAAATACTCTAGAAGAACTGATTGTCTCTAGATAACATATTAGAGTTCAATTATATGTCTATCTGAATATCATATTGATGGCAATCTTTGCTATTTTGGGAATGATCAAAGTTGGAATTTCTTTTTTTTTTAGAACGAGCGAAGTTTGAATTTACCAAATGAACGTGTCAAACAGCATGGTTTACCTCTGATCTCTCAATAACAAGAGGATGCAAATCAGTGCTCTGCCATCCAGCAGTGAATGGTGCCAACATACTGTGACCTTTGAACCTAGAAAGTTTAATTATATGATTCAATATTCCATCAAAACAGTGGATAGTAAATTTGCATGTGCAGCACTAGTAACTCAATTCACAAATTGAATGATTCCAACAAAAATGGTTTGTTCTTCAGTATCCAACCGAACCAGAAAACTATACCCTGTCTCCTCGGTCGCTTCAGTTTGAACTGCTTCTGAACTCATCAACCTTGTGAACGTCGAAGTGGCACATTGAGGAGTAAATCTCTGCAATCTCTGAAGTAGTGTGCCAACCTGTGAAAGAATCAGAGAGGGGCATCAGGATGCCTTGTCAAATGATAAGTAATCTGTTAAATTACCAGAAGTTAATGCATCGTTCCACACACTTGAACAGTTCAAAGAACCAAATCTGTGCATCTAAGTTTTGTATCCCAGAGAACAAAGAAAGAGCAATCCATATCAATGGTAAATATATGTAACAAAAAGAACAAACATGTACAAGTTCTTCCTGTCAGATTTACTTACTTATCCCCGAAAAAAAAAGGGAAAAAAAATGAGAAAGGTATCATGAGCACAGAATATATTCGAAGCACAAGAGAAATGCATGATAAAGAATCAACTTTTAATGGAAAAAATGATCCCAAAAGGTGCTCAAACGAAATCAGGCAAAAAGAAAACACACCGGAAAAGCTAAACAAATAGGAAGTAACAAGTGATCGAGCTAATAAAAGGAGTGATGACAGATCAAAACTATCAGCTTTTTAACAGGCAAGAATCAAAATTTTAACCGAGGGCCATAAAAAAATTGGTTCTTGGAATTCCAAGAAAGCAGGGAAATGAACCTTGGAGTAGGATTTGGATCGCGCTACACCGGAGGCCATCATCGTCGCCCGGTAGCAGTTTCCGAGGAGAGAGGAAGATGATAAATCAATCCGAGGAGAGAGAGAGAGAGAGAGCTTTTTATAGGAGGGAGGAAGATGTACTGGTTTGTCATTTTAGTAAGGAAATAAATCCCCCAAAAATGCAAATAAATCAACATTTCAAAAACAATGAGAGAGAAAATATTCCTTAGAGATGTTATTCTCCATACACAAAAAATATTCCTATTATTTTTTTTCGATTATAAATTTATTAATTAATTTAGAGGTAAAATAATTATGTAGCGCTACAACATCATACAATCTAATTTGGTTGAAATTTTGGGGCATGTAAATATTTATTTATTGAACATTTGAAATTTTAAATCAATACAAAAATTTTATTATTATGTTAATGAGTTAAATAAAATGATTTAAACATGATTGTCCCATCATTTTACAGTTGTTTATTATATATTAAATTTATTTATTAACTTATACAACAAATTGATTGTTCAATTGATGGAGTGTTTTATGTTGAATATAAAAATGAGATCTTCTGCCGAATTATTTACCTCTAAATGAGGAGATGTATTATAAATAAAGAATCAAATTTTATAATAAGAATTAAAAAAAAAACAAATTGTTGGGACAGAGGAAATATAAAATAGAATAGATACAAATGACTGCCAGGTCAGCTCTGACATCCCTTAAAAATAGAAAATGACTGTTCTATTTTAGTCACTGGATTCCAAACTTGCACTGCATTTAAAATATTGTCATGTTATTATATAGAAAACATATTATTTAAATTCGATCCATGGCATCCACAAGCTTTATAGTTTATTGGTCTAATTTGGGCAGTCCTTTTGAATTTGTTAGAGAGGTTTTGAATAATAAAAAAGTGAATGTAATTGAAAAAAAAATTAATGAGATGCTAGAGAGTATCATATTATTTATATTTTTTAATCATAAATATTAAATTTATGATGAATAAAAAAAATAGAAAAAAAATATAATATTCATCATCAGTTTAATATTCTACGACCGAAAAGCTTACTTCATTAGAGAGCATTTTTAATTCTTTTCTTCGAATCAAATAAATATTAATTTTTTAAAATTTTAGTATAATAATACGTTATTACACTAATGAGTTTTTGGTTGAATTGATTGAAAATGTTTATAAATACAAAAGTTCAAGCCTCCAATTATGGTGAACTTTATTTTTACCATTCTCTCCTTTTTTTATAGTGAAACGAATGTTTTTTATGTTTACCTTTGGGTTCATTGAATCTTGACGTGTTTTTTTTTCTGGCATGTACAAAACAAAAATAGAAGCTTTATTCACTTTTAATAGATGGTTTTAAAATTTCGAATCTATAATTTCAATTAATAACATGCCAGCGGTAGTTTTAATTCTATTTTAATCATTCATTTTCCAAACTCGCCCTTATATATTTTATTTGCTTGCAATTATTTACTATTTTTTTCTCATGGTAATGTACTTTTCGGATCAATTATATATTTTCGTCTTGGTACTTTATTCGGTTATCAGTATTGTTTCTATTTCCTTTATTGTTTACCTTGTGTAAAATGGTTCTACACTTTTATTTTCTTGTTTGGCTATATTTGGCAATATTAAAGTGGATGGCAAACAATAATTATATATTAGCAAATAGTAGGTTGGTTGTTAAATTTAATTGAAAGTGTTTGATAAATATAGAGACTGAACTAGTTGATAATTATAAAATATTTATATTTTTATTTATATAAAAATTTTATTATGTTATACATAATAACTAATTTATTTATTATTTTTTATAATATTAGTTTATTATAAAAAATATAATATAATGTGTATGATGATAAGAGAAAACAGAGATGTGAAATATTTTTTAAAACAAAATAGGTAATATGATATATAAAAGATAATATTTTTAGATGTAAATAAAAGAATACATTAAGAATAAATGTTCAACGTCTAAACTTTATACTTCATAGAATGGCATGAGCATCTTATAGAGTTTTGTTTTCTAAATTCTAAATGAATATTTTATTAAAGATTTAAGTTTTGATTAAGTGAAAACTCTATTCATTATTCTAAACATTTAAAATTTGTGGTGTCAAAAAGATTAAGAACAGTAAAATTAGGAAGATAAATCGCTTCCAAAAGAATTAATTTTCCTCTCTCACAACAATTAAGCTCATTTTATTTATAGAAAACCAAATACAATGAAATAAGTTGTCAATAATCAACCTCTTGTAGCAAAGAGAAGACAAATGAACAAATATTAAACAATGTAAGCAAGTGGTAACATAATAAGTACCCAAAAAGCATATAATATAATGTAATGCTCAACTTGTGGGACAAGGAAAAATGGACTCCGTGAGCAGCAGCGTTGGACGTTTTATAGTCACTATGAGCGTCATTTGTTGTTGACGCATCCTTGTCACAAAAGCAGACCAGAATGATGCTGCTGTCAGCTGCAATAACTTTTATTCTTTTTTTTTTTTTTGCAATCCTAAAATTATATGTAATACCTGCCTTATTAAAAAAAATAGAAAAAGGGAAAAAAATGAAATAGAAAATGAAGTGGCATGGCAGCCACTTGTCAAGATACTATTTGACTTCAAAATCCACTCACTCTCTCCTTTTCTCACACCAAAATTGTTAGACTTCTTCTCGCTCATTTGGAGTCCAAGCTTTGAAAAATTAGTTCCCAATAAGCCATTCGAAAATTGAAGCCTCATTCATTTGATTTCAGTTGCAAATCATCAAAAAGGAGGAGCAGCATTGAGGCTAGAAGAAAGAGAAGGACAGCTAGAGCTTGAGAAAAAAAAGAGGAGAAGAAAATCTGAGAGAAGAGAGGAATTAGGACATTTAAAATATGTAAATGAATCCCTACATTGACCCTTAGGCCAATGTAGATTAAGTGATGTTTCTACATGATAGAGGCATGAATGAAGATGTTAGTATGCTTTGATTATAGTTTGTACAGCTTAAATGTTAAGTTGTCTATTGTTCAAAAGCATTCTTATGCTCCATGAGAAATTAGGGTTCATATGCTAGTAGTCAACAAATTGATGCTATTATAAGCATGATTGAGTGAGCATGTTATTGTATTGAACCTCAATTGATTGTTGTATTGACGATATACGATAACCTAGAGAGAATCCTAGGATTCACACTTTATTTTTGAACTATCGCGCAAGTCGGTCGACCGACCTCAGGGGAGGGTTCGACCGACTATCGAGTTTTAGGCATGTGAAGGTCCGACCGATTATATGTCGGTCGAACCTGAATGACTCCAGAATAGAAGGTTGGTCGGACTGGGTTCGACCGACCTTCATGTCGATCGATGTCACGCGACATCAAAATAGAAGGTCGGTCGATGCACTACTCGATCAACCCTCAAGTCGGACAATGCCCTTATGGGAGTCGGTCGACCAACCTGGGGAAGTGGTCGATCGACCCTGAACCAAAATTATTTTATCGAATCGAACTTAAAGTATCGAGTCTATTGATTGATAACCTAGCTCACGTATTGCATGCTCAACCATAATAGATTAAATTATTAATGTCTGATGTATTGATTGATTGAAATTGTCATATTGGAACTCGTATTGAGGCGTCTGTCGAATATTAGGGAAGGTTGATCCCCTCCCACCTATTGAGCTCAGGCGTGAGAATTAGTGGATTGATTCGCTTAAAGTCTACGAGAACAAATGCGTCCCAGGGTTTAGCTAACTCATATTGGCCGACCAAGGTTACCCCCAATCCTCCAATGATTGTAATTGGTTCACTAAAGTTGATTGAATTGAATATAGGGTTGCACATTTGATGGTTGACGGATAAATGATTCAAGAAACCATATCGATATTGTTATTGATGGATCGCGGATCCAAATTGTTATTGTAATGAGCAAGGCTCATATTGATGGGGACGGCTTCATATGAGGACGACTATATGGGGATGGATTGAGAAAGTCACAAAGGGAGCTTCCGTTCATCAAATGACAACAAATAAGATAAGTCTAGTATGTACATTATTGTTATTAATATTGAACATTAAAAAACCTAATATATTGAGTGTTCATATTAGTCATTGTTATTGATATGAAAATAATTAAAGTCTCAAGATATAATGACTTAATCATTATTGTACATTGTTATATTGAGATCATGTTATTCCATTGATCATTATTGTTATTGTTATCGTTATTTCTTATTGTTTTACATAATGAGCGAAAGCTCACGGGTTATGCCCCTGCAATGGATCCTGCAGGCCGAAAGGTATAGGAATGATGGCGCTGCTCTGACGAAAGGTTGCACATGACAAGTTGCTAAGTATCGAGTCAAGTGTCTTGTACGGCCAATTAGTAGATATTTTGTTTATTGTCAGCATATCGAGTCTTATGTATGAGTTACAAGCTCAAGACTATGTATAAGCCATGGCTTTCATGTTGTAAGTTAACATATGGTGTTCTTATGACTAATATATCGTATTGACTAATCATTTTCGCTATTTTATATCGTTGATTTTTATCGTCTTCCGCTGCGAATGTTTATTATTTTCTCGTACCGCCTCGGGAACCTTCTTGACGCGTGTTGGATATCGATTCGGACACGTATGGGATGCGCTCGCGGGGCGTTACATTATAAGCTTAAATTCAGATTTCCTTATATCTTAATTTAGGATTCGAACGTCTCAACCTTAAGCTCAGTTTCTCAATGCGTGCTTACAACATAAATTACTCACCTAAATCCAAATTTCCTTATACCTTAATTTACAACTCAAATACATTTTCTTTTGAGACATTGTTCTCATCTTTGTTACATTATATATATTATGTAGCTTATAATTATGAAGTAGTCTACTCTTTGGTCTATGAGCACATATATATACTAAGATATAAATATACGTAGCGTGAATAAAAATGAATTGCGTAATAATATATGGGACTGGATATATCTTACATATTATGTACTATATGAGAGGCTTAGAAAGTGCTGACAAGGCAACGTAAACACTTATCGCGTGAGTGCTGAGTGGAGCAGTGACGTCCTGGAAAGCATTATTCTTTTATCAAGTTGTCCGCCTCCTTTTGAAGAGTGAAGCGTGACTTACAAATATTGACAAATAGTTCTCACATTATTTGATAATGTGCATCTTTACATCATCTCTAATGACATTAAAAACTTTATCTCTCCAAATACCTGATCTTCAATCAAACTAGTCATCTAGTGTGTTTTCGGCTCGTTCCAACACTTTGGTAACTCAAATTCTTCTATCAAATTTCATTAAAAAAAACTTTAATAAGTATAAAACATTATCTTACTCTTACTAAGAATAAAAATAATAGCATGATGTCCAACATTCATAATTATTATAAAAAAATATTTTTGTTACATTTATTTCTTTGTCTTTTCTATATTTTTATTAAAAAAAGTAAGGATAAAAAAATGATATTTCACAATTCTTAAAAAAATAATTTAATAAAATTTTGAATGAAATTATTGGAAGAGTTGGAATGATATAATTAAATAAACTCAGAGACTATATTTATAGTTTTATAATCTAGATGCTAGTTGAGAGGGTGAGATATAAGAAAAGTTTAATCATAATCTTTTTATGGGATTCAATATGAATGGTCCAACTCTTGGACTGAGATTTCGTTGTACTCGAAATCATTGGCTCGGACTGGGCCTAGCCCAACCCGGGTCAGGGATGGCATTTCATATTTCATATTTTACTTGTTTCCTTAGGTGCTTCAATAAGATTATAACGACATAAAAATATCAGAAAAATAAACGTGTCATGCACCATTTTATTAATATCGTGTTAAACGTGATCTTAATCATCAAATTTTAAAACTACCATTGTGATCTATCATCAAAATTAACTATATAAAAAATTGTATGCTCCATATATACATGATTTTAACATTAAATCATAATCGTAAATAAAAAATTCAATGATTAAAAATGGATATGATAGGATGTCAAAATAATAGTGCATGACATGCTCATTAATCCATAAAAATATAAAGGGTTAAATGTGTGCATTAATTTACATATGTGACGGATGGAGAATTTCACCTCTTTGCACCAAAAGTGGAAAGAAATTCCTATAGAAAAAATATAGAATTAGCCCCGGATACTGAGAATAATGCACCCTACACTCATGGATAAAAAGAAAATTAGTTTAATTTTCTCCTTTATTCTTTAAACCCATCTTTAAAAAATCTTGTTTTCTAGTTTATGGTTTTTTTATAGTAGACGGCATTTTCTGGTTTGGATTATGGAATGCATTTTGGATCCTTTATTTAACATTATAAATTATCACCACCCAAGTAACAACTGTAATCATTCCAAAGTAACAACGAGATGCTGAAAACCAGAACTCTAAAGCAAAAGTAACTTCATTTGGTAACTGAAATCAAAAGATCATCAAAATTTGTACTAAAACATGAAACTCATTAGCTAGAAACAAAAGCTGAGTCTGGTCCGAGAGTGTTCATCCCTAATGCATAGGGTGCACATTTATTATTAAAACAATGTACAAAACTCTTTTGGGCATCTCAAAAGACCTTTGATCAAGAAGTCTATTGCAATTCGGAACACATGAGAAGGCGGTTAAAGAACTAAAGATGATAAATTGCTTTGCCTGAGGAGGTTCAGGCGTCGTTAAGTGCAAGAACGCCTGGAAGAGTCTTGCCTTCCAACAGCTCCAAACTAGCACCACCGCCGGTTGAGATGTGGCTCATCTTATCGGCAAGTCCAGCCTTCTCCACAGCTGCAACAGAATCACCACCGCCGATTATGGTTGTGGCCCCTTTAGCAGTCAAATCAGCCAACTTCTTTGCGATCGCCTGCACAATCAAGTAAAATTAGGTATTCCACGATCATTCACTGTGCAAGAGCTCCTCACAGAATGCAGATAATTGTTTGTCTAACATAAACTTACATCAGTTCCAGCTGCGAACTTCTCGAACTCGAACACCCCCATGGGTCCATTCCAAATGATGGTCTTTGTAGTATCCAAAGTCTCGCTGAATGTCTTGATGGCATCGGGGCCAATGTCAAGACCCATCCAACCATCGGGGATACCAGATGCAGGCACAATCTGTGAAAATGTTAAGATTAGTAATCTAATTGCCAGAATCCACAGATAATATCAGTTGCTTAATATTAATATGCGAAACAGATCTGGCTCAATAATTCCATTTGGTTAATATGCTTCTTAAGATTAATATGTCAATATTATGATATGATCATCATGCACAGTGGTCCAAGTTCTACAGTTCGTATGCAACTATATATAGCAATGAAGACTTATGATGTAACATTTAGAAAGAGTGTATTTATTGAAAGCAAAATGCTTTTTGATCAGACTAACAACCAGTATAGCCGAATTTAACAGCTACTTCCCAATTATTCAGAATGACAATTCTATGTTCAACAGCATAGAAAAAATTCAAAAGGCATATGCAGACACACCTTGGACTCAGCATCAGCAGCAAACTTGTCAGCTATAACAACATCCGTGGGCAGCAAAAGAGATACCCCCTTAGTCTTTGCCTTCTCGATAAGTGCCGTGGCAAGTTCAAGCTTGTCTTCCTCCACAAGTGAGGAACCAACAGAGTAACCCTGTGCCTTATAGAATGTGAATATCATTCCTCCACCAAGGATAAGAATATCGACTTTCTCAAATAGTGACTCAATCACTCCAATCTTGGTTGAAACCTTCGAGCCACCAACAATGGCAGCAAAAGGTCTTGCTGGTTTTGCAACAGCTCCAACAAGATAGTCAAGCTCCTGAGATACATCAACAAATAGAAATCACAATAGTTAGGATGGTGAAATACAATATATTGCATTTATATGGTGCAAATTTAAATTATTTTGAGTATTAGAAGAACTGCAAGTTAAGACTGAATCTGAATATTCTATTAAAGGTTGTACTTCGTAGGATTAGAATTTGTAGTTTCCACTATATGTAATGATATGAGATCAATACCTTCTGCATCAGAAAGCCAGCAACAGCTGGGTTCAAGTACTTGGTGACACCCTCAGTTGAAGCATGAGCTCTATGTGCAGTACCAAAGGCATCATTGACATACAGATCAGCAAGAGATGCTAACTTCTTGGCAAACTCAGGTTCATTCTTCTCTTCCTCCTTGTAGAACCTAACATTCTCTAGAAGGAGAACACCACCATCTGGCAAAGCAGACACCAATTTCTCGACTTCCACTCCAATACAATCATTAGCCATCTCAACCTATTTAAAAGCATCGATGTTAATGTCGATCAAACAATATGATGCTCTAAATTTCAAAGAATAGGGAAAAACCAAGAAAGAAGACTATTTACATTAGTGCCAAGAAGTTCAGAGAGACGGGGGACAAGAGGCTTCAAGCTGTACTTTGGAGTGACACCTTTGGGACGACCCTGAAAAATAGAAACAGAACGTCAGCTCCAGTCTATTAAAATGTAAAGAAAAAAATCACTTCAGCACTTCTCTGGAGACCTTAAAAAGTAAGAGCGCCCTCTATAGATTTCTCAGTTGGTAAAATCATTTCTTACATAGATGTATCAAGCAAGTATATTCAGTTTTGGGCCTTCGCAACACGATAGGATATTTTATCCACTCAACAGCAGATTCGTTTAGCACAGGGTACACAATCCCCTCTTAAATCTGCATGTGCACTTCCCTCATCATGATAACAGCAAGGAAGCCAAAAAAAATTCAATGAATAAGAGTGACAGGTAGATAGAGAAAGTTGTAGCTCTTTTTTTACACCAACATATGTTTAACCACTATTAAAATCATTTTCAGCTATGATTTGCCAATTTACAAATATATTTTCAGAGAATTCATGTTATTAATATTTAAAACATTTCGTTTTAGATCAATAGATGATTAGTGATTAAACGATGGCTGATGGACAACATGCAATAAGCTAAAAGATGAACTACAACTTCCTTATAAATCCAAGGTCAGATCCACAGATTTATAGATATATACCCACACTTGGTTGTAGAAAATATGCAGGTCAAGCAATATGTACAATGTGAAGAACAAAGAAGTAAGGAAGGAAGTATACTGTGAAATGAACTAAAATATTGGTCACAAGTAGATAATATGTACAATGCCCTTTTCTAACATACTAAATGATGACTCATCGAATCTAACAATCAGCAAAAATAAAAGTATGTAAATCGGCTAATGATTCAAAAACCCATCCATTACTTCTAAAACCATTCATCTGTCTTGAACTAATGAGAAGTTTTAGTATCACATCTTACAGAGCCGACTTTTGACATTTCTATAACTTGCAAGCTAAAGAATAATCCAAGCATCGGTCACAAAAAAATCAAATTTACCATCTTTTAGGTGGATAACATTGACTTATTTCCTACAAGATACTTGCTTTCATATATCAAACGACTATAAATACGTTAACAAGAAAAAACACTAATGAAAGAACGAAAAGTAAAGATATTTCAATCAATTAATTTACTGCCAAAAAAATGCACGAATAAATCCGATAAAATGACAGCAATTGACTCCTATAAATCATCTACTGAGATCAGATGAACCAAAAATCCCACGATGAGATCGAACGCTGAATCGAAATAAAGAAAAAAGCAAATCCACTCCCACAACCACATTAATCGTCACCTAAAACAATAGCACATCATCCGGAAAGCAAAAAAGAAAAAAAAACAAGATTCGGCGAACGAGGGCCTCACCAGATGGCTGCAGAGGATGACCCTGGCGCCGTGCTCCATGAGGTACTTGACAGTGGGGACGGCGGCGCGGATGCGGGTGTCGTCGGTGATCTTCTGGTTCTCATCCAGCGGCACGTTCAGATCCACCCTCACGAACACCTTCTTGCCCTTGAGATCGGCGCCCTTCAGCGCTCCGACGCTCTTCTTGGTCGCCATTCCTCTCGCAGCGGCGATGGATCGAACAGGACGACGCGATGGGGGGCGGAGAAGAGAAGTAGATTTTTTTTTCTTCTTCGCAGCTTGAAGAGGAGGAAATAGAAGGTGGAGGAGAGCCTTTTATAAGTGGAGTGGCGACGGGAGGCGTAGGCCGCTAACATGCGCCGTTGGATGCGCAGGATATCGTGGATCGCTGGGTTTCTTCCGATTTGTTACCGTGGGCCGGTAATAAGTGGGCCGTCCTCGGGTTGCGCGACACATTGGACCGGTGACCAAAACAAAACGTACGGCTTCGGATTCGAAAGAGGTGGATCCGACGGTGATGATCAAGTAGTTCTAGAACGTTCGGAAGCAGGACTCCGGGATCCGTTGCTTTCGGCCCAATATGATTTTATTTATTTTTTCTATTTTAGAAAGCGTTTCATTCCATAACGAATAATTTAAACTAAATTAAAATATTTTTTAAATAATTCGTATTAAAATGAATTTAGAGGACATTGTTTCTACTTTTTGTCTACATATTGCAAAAATTGACTTGTAATCGAATGAGGAAGAGAAGAGGAGACATTTTTGTTTGTATAATAAATAAAGTAATGTGATGGAAGTGGGAGGAAGAAAAGTTTGACTCCTACATCGTGATATTTTAAAATGTCACGTCCGATTCGTGTACCAACTTAAAGAATATTCTTCAAAAGAACATGAGGTTTAGTATTGTCTTCCATCGTACAATTTTTATCATAAATATAATTTCTAGAAAGAAATAACAGTTCAAAATTATTGATTTGATATCATGTTAATAGCACTATATATGTTTGACTTTACAATTATGATTTTGTGAATAATGATATGTATTATTAAGAGCGGACTCAGATGGGCTTAGAACTCGTCCCCTCTCCCAACTTTTTAATATATATATATATATAATTAATAAAATAAATATTAATAAAAAATATAATTATTTAGCTGAATTAGTGATTAAATAGTTTAAGTTAGTATTTTAAATTTTAGATTCAAATTTTGAGATCTCTTAATTTTTTATTTTATTTTTATATATTTTGATCATTTCTAATTTTTGTTCCTGTGTTCATCTCTATGTATTATTCTCAATAATAATAATAGTATCATTGAGATGGGTTAATGATAATAATATTTGACTTTTAAAACTTATATTAGGTTACCTTGAGCTTATTCTTGGAATAAGAATTATTGGTTCTTCGGAGTTAAAGTTCGTGATTCATATTTATTCCATTATTTGTGAAGCACCGTTTTGAAAATTTATATACAGTATCATCTAATTTTACAGGAGAAGTGTGAATTTTTAATTTTCTTTTTTTATATTAATCGTCCTTGTCACTGTATTCATTTAGTTCTATTACCATTACTGATTTTTTTTAACCAATGCAGAAACAATCATCTAAACTGAAAACAAATGAGTTATGTTACAACCTTCTAAATTTTCTTGCAAAATCTTCTAACTAATAATCAACTTTTTAAGATACTTTGGTGATGTAAATTTTAATAGAACTCTTAACTGAAAGATCTAGAATGGCACCAAGAGGGGGGAGGGGATGAATTGGTATATTAAAGAATATCTTGTTCTTCTTCTCTTAATCTAAATGTGTTATGCGTAGCGGAAGCAAACAAGTATGGATATAAACACAAATAGAGAGAGAGAAGAGTAAGAAGAACAAACACAGTTTGTTATCGAGGTTCGGCCGAACTCCTGGCCTACGTCCCCGCTCCGATCTTCTTCACGAGATCTTCGGAGTTCACTAAGTCCTTCTTCAAGGGCGAAGGCTCCCTACAAATCTCCTTTCTTGTACTGAGGACAAGGAGAACAACCTCTTACATATAATCTCTCAAGTTCTCTCGAATCTCTTCTC
>LTAE01000735.1:0-72408 GCA_001647135.1 Pontederia paniculata
TAAATATAATAATATATATTATTTATTGCTCTTACACTTTTTTATATAATATATAATTAAATTAATATATATGTAAATATTATATATAATTATTATCATTATACACTATAATTCAGTGTTAAATAAATTAAATAATATGGAAATAATAATTATAAAATCATCTTAATTATTTTAAAAAAATATACCAGTCACTTATATAATAAATAATTAATATTTTTGTTAAATTAAAATAACTAATTTAAAATTTCAGTTAAAATTTATTTTCTTAACAATTAAAAAAAAAGAATTGGAAGGAGTAGCTTGTTCCAGCTTTGTGCTCCTGTTTTTACTACTTTCAAAGCATTAAACAGCATTTAGACATTTTTTTTGGTTCAAGAATTTGAGATTTTTGAATTAAGAATAGTCTGTGTTCAATTAATAATATTATTGTACAATTCTTTTAGTTAGGATTAAGATGTGTTAGATAGGTGTTTGGTTGAAATAAGAATAGAAAATATTAAATTCATATATTTATTAAAATAATTATAAAAATAACACTTTTATAAATATAATAACATGTATTATTTATTGCTCTTACACTTTTTTATATAATATTATAATTAAATTAATATATATATATATATATGTTAATATGATATATAATTAATACTCGTTATACACTATTAATTCAGTATTAAATAAATTAAATAATATGGAAATAATAATTATAAAATCATCTTAATTATTTTAAAAAAATATACCAGTCACTTATATAATAAATAATTAATATTTTTGTTAAATTAAAATAACTAATTTAAAATTTCAGTTAAAATTTATTTTCTTAACAATTAAAAAAAAAGAATTGGAAGGAGTAGCTTGTTCCAGCTTTGTGCTCCTGTTTTTACTACTTTCAAAGCATTAAACAGCATTTAGACATTTTTTTTGGTTCAAGAATTTGAGATTTTTGAATTAAGAATAGTCTGTGTTCAATTAATAATATTATTGTACAATTCTTTTAGTTAGGATTAAGATGTGTTAGATAGGTGTTTGGTTGAAATAAGAATAGAAAATATTAAATTCATATATTTATTAAAATAATTATAAAAATAACACTTTTATAAATATAATAACATGTATTATTTATTGCTCTTACACTTTTTTATATAATATTATAATTAAATTAATATATATATATATATATGTTAATATGATATATAATTAATACTCGTTATACACTATTAATTCAGTATTAAATAAATTAAATAATATGGAAATAATAATTATAAAATTATCTTAATTATTTTTTAAAAAATAAATAATTAATATTTTTGTTAAACTAAAATAACTAATTTAAAATTTCAGTTAAAATTTATTTTGTTAACAATTAAAAAAAAATGGAAAGGAGCAGCTTGTTCCAGCTTTCTTTTGGAGCAAGTTGCTCTCATTTTTGCAGCTTTCAAATTATTAAACATCATTTAATGTTTTGTCTCTTTCTTGTCTCTTCTTTATTTCTAATCCTTCTTTGTTTGACAATATACATGAAATTAAGATGCTATTTTTAGACTTACTTTCCAAACGGAGCCTAAAAGTTTACCCTTTAATAATATACCTTGGTGTCTTTTGGAGGTAAAATGAAACGTTTATTCATTAAAAAAATCTTAAATTCTAAGTGTGAAATAGTTAGGTTTTATGGGAAATCATTTTTTTATGTCACGGGTTCTTCTGTAATAATTTTTTTATAATGCATAATTTGATATTTGCGATGGTGTTATAGTTGTTAAAAAGACTAATATTCTAACGTAAAAGAGAAGGAACTTTTTTAATTGTATCATTTTTTGAAAGAACGTGTTGTACGGTTTTAATATATATGAAATTATGAATAATTCTAAAAAAAAATCATTATATCTTTTATTTCAATATTCAATTTTCTGAACCAAAATTATGTAGCACACACTCTTTAATTAAATAAAGAGAAACATATCAAAATATGGGAAAAAAATATAAAGTATGGGGAAAATTCTTTTAATTCACATAATAAATATAAAAGGGATCAAATAAAAGAGAAACATATCAAAATTATGATATAAATATATAAATTATCCTAACTCAATTATCATAATATATTTTTTAGTCTTTATATGAAAATTTAAAAAAAGTAAATAGTTAATTTGCATCATCTTATACAACTTGATAATCTTAAAAAAATAAAGAGAACAAAAATATTGGATAGAATGAAAATTAACAAACGTAACTATCATAATTAAATTATTCAAATTTCAATAATAAAACTTAATATGAAAATAAAAATAAGTTAAAATAAAAAACGTGAAGACTAGGATTTCAACTCTCTTTTGTCTAATAACTTAAATTCAAATACAAATATTATAAATTACAATGACAATTAAAATAATTTATACAGTAAAAACATAAAAATATCTTATTAAAATATAAATAAATACGTTACAACAAAAAAATCAGTAATGAATATAATTTATTATTATCATTCTCAGTTAAAAGTATAAATTACTTAATTATGTTAGTATAAGTCACTGATGATTTTAAATAAAATACTATATAATAATAAAACTATAACTTAAATAGATATCTAATGCAATTTTATAAATATTTTCAATATGTGCATCAAATAATTATCTATATATTAGACATTTATCAATACATCATTTTAAAAAAACTAAAGGTATAATAAAATATAATTTTATATTGTACTTGAATTTGTACTCATTTAAAATAAATCATTATTATTATTATTATTATTATTATTATTATTATTATTATTATTATTATTATTATTATTATTATTATTATTATTATTATTATTATTATTATTATTATCATCATCTAATATTTCATTATTTCAAAAATAATTATAAATTAAATTTGAAATTTCTCTTAGATTTACTTTAAAATAATTTTTATGACTTTGGTTGTTTAATTTCTTTCTTAATTGTTAATATAATCTTTATTTCGAATTATAATTTTAGTATTTTTTAATTTACTTTAGTTAGGACTCTTTAAAAAATAACAAATATTTTCTTAGTTTTTTTATTTCTCCATGGAGCAAATATACTGAAAATATTTATAATTTAAACATATTTCTAATATTTTATTTGCGTTAGGACTTCTTTTAAATAATTATTAGTTTAGGATTAAAATTTTA
This sequence comes from Pontederia paniculata, assembly GCA_001647135.1. NCBI lineage: Eukaryota > Viridiplantae > Streptophyta > Magnoliopsida > Commelinales > Pontederiaceae > Pontederia > Pontederia paniculata. The sequence goes on from LTAE01000735.1 coordinate 3,158, forward strand.
AATTTTCTTAATTTAGTTTAGTTAGGACTCTTAAAAATAATAACTATTTTTTTTTACTTTTTTGTTTCCTTATGGAGAAAATATTCTAAAAACATTAATGACATATTTTAATGTTTATAGCAATTTACTTGACACTACTTTTAAATAGTTATTATTAGTTTTTCTAAACCATTGTTTGTTGAGGATTAGAATTTTGAATTTACTTTAGTTAGGACTCTTAAAAATACTAATTAATTTGTTTTTTTTTATTTTTAATGGAGAAGATATTCTGGAGATATTAGTAAATTGAAAATTTAATCTTTTTAACAATTTACTTGAGACTCCTTTTAAATGATTATCAGTTTATTACTTTGTTTATTTTTTGGGGAGCAATAATTATAAAACTAATAATAAGTTTAAATTTATATTTAGAAATTCTTTATTAGTTATTTTACAATATCTAATAATAACATATATAAGTGTAAATATAAAATATTTAAAATAAAAAATATTTCCTACTAAGTACATTTTAAATATCTTATGATTATCTTTTTATACATCAAGATAATCTTAAATTTAAATAAAAATAAAAAAAAATACTTTTCTAATATATTATTATATTACGTGACTTCATTAGATATTGCCATGTGATTCCGCTTCTCCTTATATATATAACTATTATTAGAAAAAAACAATATATATAAATAAATAAATATATATATATATATATATATATATATATATATATATATATATATATATATAATCTTGTTATTGCATTACCTATAAAATCTATGTAATATGTATCAAATGTAAAATAATTAAAAAATATTTTAAAAATGATAATATGTGGCTTCATGAGAATTCACTTGTCATTTTGGACTTCTTCTTTTATATATAAGATAATGTAGCATATTTATCGGATATGAACTAATTTAAAAAAAAAAACTACTTTTTAAAACTACAATATGTAGTTTCACGAGAGAATGCCAAAATTTATATTCTATTTTTCCTTATATATATATTTCAAGATTGGCAATTATTTTGACATTAAAAAGTAATATGTCACATGCATCAATGAATATTTTTTTTAAAAAAATATTATTTTTACTTAGGACTTTATTTGTAGGGTGAAATTATGCAAACTCCATATTTCATTCATGATTTATTAATTTTAAAATGTTTTTTATTCAAAACTTTGATGCCATTACTAAATTAAGGATGAAAGTTAGTCGATATAATTATATAAATAACACACTTAATATCTTATTTAATTATTTTAAAATATTTTTTGTTTAGGGGTGCATTTGAAGTACTCACATTCTCATTGTTTTCAAAAAAAGATGAGACAAATGACAACCTTCTCTATTTATAAGCTTAGATGCAAAATATTTAAAATAATAAAATAAAAATATACTCTACACTAACTACTTTGAGATTTTATGATTATCTTTATTATATTATCGAGACATTAACAAAATTTTATGATTCTAAATCATTTGTTCTAATTTTTTTTATATTTATTTAATATCTTATGTGGCTTCATCACTTTAATTTATATATATAGATAGATATAGATATAGATACTATGAGGTTTATTGACAATTAATACAAAAAATACATTATACAATGTATTTATTTAATACAAGAAAATGTGAGACCCTGTCCAAAGTGCTACTGCCGGCAGAAGTAAACGTGCTCCGCCGGAACATTTTAAGCACGAAATCTCATTTCCTATCTCCTTATCCGAAATAAGCAAATAATAACAAGTTACGAAACCAAGTGCCGCCGGCGGTAACGTGATCCGGCCCCTTTTTTTATATTCTCACTCCCCGTCTCTCCTTATCTCCACTCCCCTCGCCCTTTTCGTTATCCTTTTCCCGTCTCTTTTATCCTCCTCGCCGGAATGCCCACCGTCGCCGCCGCCGTCGTCTCCTCCTCTCCCTTCCTCCTTCCCTCGCCCTCCAAATCCCTCAAACCCCCTTCCTTCGCCCCCCTCAGAACCACTTTGACCCTCCGGCGGTCTTCCCCGTTCCCGGCCGCCCGCCGCTCTGCAGTTCGTGCCGCCGTCGCCATCGAGAAGGAGGTCCCGGAGAATGAGCGCCCGGATACCTTCCTCCGCGACTCCGACGACGCCCTCGCGGCGTCCGCCTCGGCCCCGACCTCCGTCCGCGCGCGGTTCGAGAAGATGATCCGGGAGATCCAGGACGAGGTCTGCGCTGCCCTCGAGGCCGTCGACGGCGGCGGCAAGTTTAGGGAGGACGTGTGGTCGAGGCCCGGGGGAGGCGGCGGCATCAGCCGAGTGCTGCAGGATGGGGCGGTGTTTGAGAAGGCGGGGGTGAACGTTTCCGTGGTGTACGGAGTTATGCCGCCGGATGCGTACCGGGCGGCCAAGGGAGCTGCCGCAGCTGATGGGGGAGATTCCTCGGTCAAGGCTGGGCCGGTGCCCTTCTTCGCCGCCGGGATTAGTTCGGTACGTGCTTGGGATATGCCAGATCCTTATCTAACTTTGATAATTTGGGGCTATCTAACTGCTAGGTATTGCACATTTTTTGTCAATTTGTAAATTTTGTAAATTTTAGCTGTTAGAGAAGCAATTTGTATGCAAATTTATGCTTAACATGCCAAATGCATCCTTTAGTTAAGCTTATTCCTGTCTTTCTTTGTTCTTCCAAACTTGTGTGAATTATTTGTTATAATTTGTGCATTCTTGTTCCACTAGTGCATATAAACAATGTATGGTACGTTTGTCTATAGCATCAGTTTTCATAATAGTTCTCTCAACTTGTGTTTCTAGATAGTTATTTTACCGTATGCCAATGGTTTTGGAAATTAGCCAAGTGAATGTATTATGCTCTCGCTCTCTCTCTCTGAGAGGGAACTTATCTCTTCTTTTGCTTTTGAGTTACGAGGAAACAGTGCTATATATTGGTTCAGTCTAGTTACTTAACTAATGTGCTTTGCTTTGCAGGTTTTACATCCTAAGAATCCATTTGCCCCAACATTGCACTTCAACTATCGGTACTTTGAAACTGATGCACCAAAAGGTACGAACTCGGGAGTTCAATTTGTAGACTTTCTTTCATTTTCTTGGTGATTTTTTTTTCCAACTCCTGATTTCACTAATCTTATCCTTTTACTGTTGATTTGCTTTCATTTGTCAGAAATGGTCTGCAAAACTTGTGCTTCCTTTACTATCATTATTAGATACCGTTGATTGTTATATTGTATTGTTTATACATGAGCTAATGCTTATGACTGATGAAATCATCAAGAGTTATGACTAAATAACCAGCGTAAGTCTTAAACTTTGTCACACTATTCTTAACCTTAGTCACACTGTTGAGTCAGTATAAGATTACCGACAGAAATACCAGAATTAATCAGGAATTTATTCACATCATTACTAACTACCATGAAAGGCAAAATTTATGAACTTTGGATCTTGTCGATTATCTTTTATCTATCCAAGATTCTTTAAAGTTCTATATTGTTGACAACATATTCATCTTTAGTATATTTTTGTTTGGTTCAGATGCTCCTGGTGCACCCAGGCAATGGTGGTTTGGTGGTGGTACTGATTTTACCCCTGCTTACATCTTTGAGGAGGATGTCAAGCATTTCCACTCAGTATGTGTAACAGTTGATATTTATAATTATGTTTTATGTTGAGTCTTTCTGAAAACACCTTTACCTTTTGATTTTCTTATGTAAACTATATAATGTGAATACAAATATTCACATCTTCCCTTTTGTTCTTTTCTTTATCATATCATGGAGGTCCACAGTTCTAGTTCAGTCAAAAAGAAGTTTAACCTGCTTGAAGACTTACAATTTTCCTTAGTAATTTAGAAGGTTTTAGATCAGTTTGAATCCCTCTTATCTTGTGTGATTTCTACTTTGTATTTGCTGATAAAAAAAAATTGAATGATATGCATTTCTTTATGCTGATTTTCAATTTTGTAGAATCGAATGTCTTTACTTTCATTGTTTCTGAAAGTAACAATAGCAAAGTTTGTTGTCATTTATGTTAGGACGTGAACTTCTAATTGATCTTTTATAACCTTTTTAAATGAGTGGGGCTTCAACTAAATTCTTCTATCTCAATTTTCCCTTTTCGCTCTTATAAACTAATATTGTACTGTGGCTTTCTTAGAAGGATCCACATAATTAACAAGCACAGATTATTAGTTTTCTGCAATTATTCTTGAGCATAGCTTTTCTGTCAATGTATCATCACACTACTATGTGATTGAAGATTTTTCTTTTTCTTTTTCTTTTTTTAATTTTGAAAGAGATTGTTTTCCTGATCCATAATGTTTCATGCATCATATCTCTGATTTTCCATTTTGATAAAGCATGCTATTACTTCTTTGCTTGGCAGGTTCAAAAACAAGCTTGTGATAAATTTGATCCTAGCTTCTATCCAAGATTCAAGAAGTGGTGTGATGATTATTTCTTAGTCAAGGTAAGGCTTCCACTGATTCTTTAATTTTTTGTTAACTACTCATAGTTTGTGATTGTTTGTTATTACATTGAACAAGTTGTGGAGGGACGATACCTTTTGGTCTACTCTGTTTATTATGGTTGCTTGGTTCTGAAATTGGTTCATGGTTTTTAATGTTAGACCCAGGTTTCATGGGCAGTTGGCTTGTCAAAGGATGGTTCCAACTTGAAACCTTAGTAGTTTTGCTTACTGTTATATGCAAAAGTTAAAACTGCCTATTATTGTACCATTCCATGCATATCTCATGATTTGTGTGGACCAGGGATGATTGTTTATTAATGTACCATTCCATGCATATCTCGTGGTTTGTGTGGACTTGGGATGATTGTTCCATAGTATGCAGTTTGTAGTTTAAACCACAAAATTCTGATTTTTTTACTGTATCCAAGATTATTAACATTAAGAGTTCAATTCATTTACAGCACCGTAATGAAAGGCGTGGACTCGGTGGAATTTTTTTCGATGATCTTAATGACTATGATCAAGAGATGCTTCTTGGTTTCTCCACTGGTAACTGAAATTACAGATTTGTTTTGTGGCATTTGGAAGTGGCACTTAGTTATCGAATAGATAAATTTTGGATTATTTGAAGAGCTGGTTTATGTTTAGTTGTTTGTTATAATTCATAATGCATTATTTAGTTTACATCCCACATTCGAAGAAAGAGCTGGTTTTGTTATTTTTTCAGCTTTTTAAGGGGAAATGATATTTTTTTGTTTCATTCTAACTGTCAATAATGTGATCCAATCTGTAGAGTGTGCAAAGTCTGTTATTCCAGCCTACATACCCGTCATAGAACGTCGAAAGGACACCCCTTTTACAGAACAGCACAAAGCATGGCAACAATTACGGAGAGGGCGTTATGTGGAATTCAATTTGGTAAGCAAGAAGGCTAACATGATACTCTGCTTCTTGAGTGACAATATACTAAGTTACGTCTGTCGACTAGGTTTATGACAGGGGCACAACATTCGGACTCAAGACAGGTGGGAGGATAGAGAGTATCCTTGTTTCTCTTCCGTTGACGGCCCGATGGGAATATGATAATGTAAGCTTCTCCACTTGTTATGCTTTCTCTCCCTTTCTCTTCAACACATAACAGTGCTCTAAGCGAATGCATTATTCTGCAGCAACCGGAGGTAGGAAGTGAAGAATGGAAGCTCCTAGATGCATGCATCAACCCGAAGGAATGGATATAGTCGCTACCAGAATATCTTGATGTATCATCTGAGTTTGCACACTGCTCAGGGTTTTGTAGTTTGAAAGTAGATAGTTCTTCATCCAATTTTTGTTTTGTAACATTAAATAAATTGATTAGTGTATTTGATTGTTAGCCGTGTAGATCTATCTGAATACTTTTTCAGGAGGTTAAATCGATTCCTATCAGATTGCTTCCGTCCCTCTCTTTAACTCAAATGATCAAAGCAGAGCAAATGCCCAAATTGATCTACTGTCTGTGATTTAACAATTAGTGCTAGGAACCCAAATTTGTGCATTTAACTTTTGCAATTTGGCTATTAATTGTGCGTAATATAAAAAATGATTAAATGACTGTGTGAACTGATAATTTTTTTTCACAAATTCAAATTTTAACCGTCCGATATAAATTTATTTTAAGAAAATTAAAATTAAATAGTATTATATTAAAGTGAATGGTAAAAAATTACGATAGAGTTGTGGATTTGTGACAAGGACGTCCAGATTGACAACCTTGAATTATCTAAGAAAATTCTGAAATGTTACTGTGCAATTTTACTATTCAGGCCCAGAAGTTCCGCAGCTCATCTCCGCTTGCGCGTCGAGGCACTTCGATCTCTTCGCCTTCGCAAAATATAAAAAGGAGCGGGGTATTTTTCTCTCTCTTACTCCTCACTCTTTTCTTCTTCTTTGCTATGCAGGATTAGGGTTCCAACTGAGAGGAAGATGGTAGCAAGCAACCTTCCGCCGTGAGTCTATGGAGACGCCGAGGACGTATCTTCCGCGTTCCAGCTCTTGCGGACTTGATCGACAGCTACAAGAAACTCGAAGAATTGGAAACGAGAAAGGAACGAAAGAAATGGAAGTAAAAAAGGAACGGAGTCGTCTCAAGGGATTTGAGCTCCCGAGTTGCTCCTCCGGCCGAAGCCACTTTTATTATTATTTTTCAGATAAGTCCTCATACATTCATCTTCTGTTATTTATACGCATCTTCTTCATCTCTCACTCTCTCCCGATTTTTATCACGTTTCTTTACAAGTGTTACAAGTTTCTCTTCTCTCACTTTACATCACGAAATCTTCAAATCGTCTTGGTTTTCTTCGACGCCTCTTCTCTTTTTGTTTCACTGCTTCTGTTGCTGCTGTTTCTGCTGCTATTTCTACTGTTTCTATTGTTTCCGCTGCTCGCTCTTCCGCTCGATCTTCTGTTTTCTCCTCTTTTGATGCCTCCTTTGTTTCTTCTATTGTCAACTCATTTTCCTCTGTCACCCCGTTTTCTCCATCCGGCTGTTCGAAACTCATAACCGTTTCTCCCTCCACTTTTATTATTATTTTTCAGATAAGTCCTCATACATCTTCTATTATTTATACGCATCTTCTTCATCTCTCACTCTCTCTCGATTTTTATCATGTTTCTTTACAAGTGTTACAAGTTTCTCTTCTCTCACTTTACATCACGAAATCTTCAAATCGTCTTGGTTTTCTTCGACGCCTCTTCTCTTTTTGTTTCACTGCTTCTATTGCTGCTGTTTCTACTGTTTCTGTTGTTTCCGCTGCTCGCTCTTCCGCTCGATCTTCTGTTTTCTCCTCTTCTGATGCCTCCTTTGTTTCTTCTATTGTCAGCTCATTTTCCTCTGTCACCCCCTTTTCTCCATATGGTTGTTCGGAACTCATACCAGTTTCTCCCTCCATTTGAGAAACGACATCGTCCTCGATGTAGAGTTCTGGATATGCCTTTTTAATAGCATTCAGATCTTCCCAAGTAGTGTCCTCCAGGTCTTTACCCGACCATTGGACCAAGATCTGAGTGACAAAGCGACTTTGTCGCTTAATAGTTCTAGTAGATAGTATAGCTGTAGGATGTACTAAAGGGTCTTCTTCAGTAGATAATTCTGGTAACAATAATGGAGTCCCTGAATCCCCATAGGCCTTCTTTAGCTTAGATATATGAAACACCGGATGAATTTTAAAATTATTCGACAAGACCAATTCATAAGCAACACTTCCAATACGTCGTTGTATGATGAAAGACCCATAAAACTTAGGAGAAAGCTTAGAAGAACCCCTCTGCGCCAACGAGACCTGCTTGTATGGTTGCAATTTGACATATACCCATTCTCCGACTGCAAACTCCCTATCAGTTCTGTGTTCATCCGCTGGAGACTTCATTCGTTGTTGTGCTTTTAGTAGATTAGACTTTAGAATCCGTAACACCTCATCTCGATCTCTTAAGTCTGAATCCAAGGCTTCCACATTAGATTGTCCTCTGATATAAGTAGGTATAGTGGGTGGCGACCGTCCATAAACTACTTCAAAGGGTGTTAGTTGAGTACTTGTATGGAACGAAATATTAAATGAATACTCAGCCCAAGACAAATACTTAACCCATGTACGTGGTCGATCCATGACAAAACAATGTAAATATTATTGCATGCAACGATTGACCACCTCAATTTGTCCATCCGTCTGAGGATGATAAGCTGAGCTCATGTTGAGCTTAGTTTGACTAAGAGCAAAAAGTTCTTTCCAAAAAGAACTTAGGAAAATTGTATCTTTGTCTGATACAATGCTTCTGGGACACCCATGTAACTTGACTACCATATCAACAAATAATGTAGCCACCATATGAGTCGTATAGTGAGTAAGTAATGCTAAAAAATGACAGTATTTGGATAAACGATCTACCACTACAAAGACCACGGTTAGCCCGTTTACTGCCGGTACAGAGGTGACAAAATTCATTGAAATATCTTCCCACACTCTTTCAGGAATAGGTAGTGGTTGTAGGAGACCTGACACTGAAGTAGTGTATTATTTAATTTGTTGACAAATGCTGCATTGTCGAACAAATTCCTTGACTGTCGTTTGCATCCCTTCCCAACAAAATTCTTTTTTTTTTGGCTGAAGACAGTCTCTTACAAGTCTTTAGGAAACCCAAATGTCCACCAACTGGAGTAGCATGAAATTCTTGTAATAGAACATGAATCAAAGGAGAATTGTTATGCAAAAAGAGTTTTATTGTTCTTATAGAGTAACCCATTAGTGAAACCCGACTGATGTTCTTGTCCTGAAACAATTTTCTCAATAAAATTCTTTAAGGCCACACTAGTCTGATATTCGGTCTTAAGTTGATCCACTAGAGTGAATACAAGCATAGTAAGTCCACAAAACTGACCTTCTGTCATATGTTGTCGTGATAAGGCATCCACAATTGTATTTTCCACTCCTGGTTTATACATAATAGAAAAATCATACCCCATCAACTTAGCCACATATTTTTTTTGTTCCGGAGTCTGAATTACTTGTGTTAGAATTTCCTTTAGACTTCTGTGATCTGTCTTAATAATGAAATGTTCTCCCAACAAATATTGTCTCCATTTCCTAACTAACTCCACAATAGCTACCATTTCCCTCACATTCATCGAAGCTTTTTGCATACTGAAAGAAAGTTTTTTACTGTAATAACAGATAGGATAATTGTCTTGTAACAATACGGCCCCGATTCATGTACCTGATGCATCTGTCTCTACCACAAAGACCTTGGAAAAATCAGGCAAATGTAATATTGGGGCAGAAATGAGGGTCTCTTTTAACTTCTGAAACGTCTCTGTAGCTTGATCTGTCCATTTAAATGAGTCTTTTTTAAGTAGATCAGTTAAAGGGTTGGCAACAATTGCATAAGCCTTTACAAATCTTCTGTAGTACCCAGTCAAACCTAGAAAAGCTCGTAGTTGTTTAAGTGACTTAGGAATAGACCAATTTTGAACTGCCTCAATTTTACTATTATTGGGTTCAACTCCTTTGCTGGAAATGACATGCCCCAAATAATCAATCTTTGCTTGAGCAAAACTGCATTTACTCTTCTTCACATAGAAAAATTTCTTCTGTATACCACTGTAGGGTAATGGTTAGATGAATCTGATGAGAGTATCAATCCCTACTATAAACCAAGATATCATCAAAGAATACATGATAAATTTTCGTAAATATGGAGCAAACATTCTATTCATTATAGCTTGGAATGTCGATGGAGCATTAGTGAGACCAAAATGCATGACTAAGAACTCATAATGACCCTCATGAGTTCTGAAAGCAGTCTTTACTATATCTTCAGTAATCACTGATTTGGTGGTACCCTGCTCTGAGATCCAACTTTGAAAAATAGGTAGCTCCATGAAGTTCATTTAACAATTCATCAATTGTTGGGATAGGAAACTGATCTCTTACTGTAATACTATTTAGGGCTCTATAATCCACAAAAAAATATCAAGACCCATCTTTCTTCTTAACCAGTAGAACAAGAGAAGAAAACGGGCTAGAACTGTGTTGTATAATTCCCTGATCTAACATTTCCTTTACCAGTTTTTTCTATCTCATTCTTCTGATAGTGCAGATATCTGTAAGGACGTACATTGACTGCCTTACTTCCTTCCACCAAGTGTATGTGGTGTTGTACTTCTCTAAAGGGGGCAAATTTGTAGGAGTAGCAAAAACAACATGAAATTGGTCTAACAACTGTGTAATTTGAGAGTCTAATTCATTAGGAGTTTCATCAGAATGCTCTGATACCATAGCCATATGATAGCATGTCATGACTTCCTTATTCTGAAACAATCGTCTAAGTTGATGGTGATTAACCACTGCAGTCTGAGTCGGCTCTTCTCCTTTAAGTAGTATAGACTTCCCCTGCTATCTGAATTCCATAGTTAATTCATAATAATCCATAGTGACCGGACCAAGCTTATGTAACCACTGTACTCCCAATATTAACTCAGTACCTTCTATAGGTAGTACATAACAGTCTTCAATAAATTGAGTATGTTGTATATTAATCTCTACCTTCGAACACTATCCTTCACACTTCAGCTTATCTCCATTCCCAATCATCACTCTGAAATATGATGCTCGATTGATTTGTAAGCCCAATTTTTTAACTGCTCTTTCCTGAATAAAATTGTGAGTTGAACCACTGTCTACTAGTATTCTCACTTCTCTGCCTTGAATGATTCCTTTCAATCTTATAGTTTGGGAAAAAAGAACCCCTGATAAGGCATGCAAACTTATCTCGGGAGATTCATTTGATTCATTGCAGTCCTCATCTTCGATTTTCATTGTCCCCTCTTCTATAGTCAATAACAATAAAAATTTTGGCCTGCACTTATGTCCCCTATGGAATTTCTCGTCACAGTTATAACATAATCCTTTCTCTATTCTACTCAGCATCTCTGCAGCTGTCAATTTCCTTAACGACAAATTTGTTATATCTCTCAAGTTTTCCTTGTTTCCACTTGCTGCAGTCATGTTGCTTGATAATGTTTGATCACTCTTAATAATTGGTGATACACTTTCTTGATTGCTAGTAGCTATGAACTTAGTCATTGTAGTAATAGTCTGCCCCACATGTTTGAAACCCGAAGATTTTAACTCCCCTTTCTCCAGAAATTTATCTTCTTGTAATTTAGCCAATCCAATCACATGCATAAGACTCTCTGGACGAAATGATTGAACTTCTCTTCTAATGGAAGGTTTCAATCCGGACATGAAGCATGATAATAAGAACGTTTCCGGAATTCCTACCACCCTGTTAGACAATCTTTCAAACTGATTCTGATATTTAAGGATTGAGCCCGTCTGTACTAATTTTGTTAATGCTCCTTGAAAATCATCAAATTCTGAAGGGCCAAACCTGAGTTCCAAAGCTTTTATGAATTGTGACCATGAACTTAACTACTTATTACTGTACATCTACTAATACCATTGTAAAGCAGTTCCTTCAAATGCAAATGACACCATCGTGATTCTATTCTCCTCTGATACTTCATAGAAATCCAAGAAACTGCTCTGCTTTAAAAATCCATCCTAAAGGGTCATCTCCCCAGAATTTTTGAATTTTCAACTTAATGTTCTTGAGAAATCCATTTGTATTTGAAGCAGAATGTGTCGGTCGATGATTTGAATTTGATTGCTCGATCATTTGTCTATTGCTACTCTCCGTTGCTGGATTTCCTACTTTCTTGACTAATTCTTCATACTTTGAATTGAGAGAATTAATACCTTCTGTGAATACCAGACATTGATGTTCTAACAATCTTTGCAATTTGCCTACAGCTTCCTCCATTTGGGCCCATCTTGTTTCCTCTGTCATACCACCGACGAGTTCTTGTTCTCCGACCAGTGATCTCCCGTCGTCGACGTCCAAGATGCCACACAAAAATATCTCTCAATGAAAGCACCAATGATAAGGACATTCAAATCGACGACCATGAATTATCTAAGAAAATTCTGAAATGTTACTGTGCAATTTTACTATTCAGGCCCAGAAGCTCCGCAGCCCATCTCCGCTCGCGCGTCGAAGCACTTCGATCTCTCAGCCTTCGCAAAATATAAAAGGGAATGAGGTATTTTTCTCTCTCTTACTCCTCACTCTTTTCTTCTTCTTTGCTGTGCAGGATTAGGGTTCCGGCTGAGAGGAAGATGGTAGCAAGCAGCCTTCCGCCGTGAGTCTATGGAGACGTCGAGGACGTATCTTCCGCATTCCAGCTCCTGCAAACTTGATCGACAACTACAAGGAACTCGAAGAATTGGAAACGAGAAAGGAACGAAAGAAATGGAAGTAAAAAAGGAACATAGTCGTCTCAAGGGATTCGAGCTCCCGAGTTGCTCCTCCGGCCGAAGCCACTTTTATTATTATTTTTCAGATAAGTCCTCATACATTCATCTTCTATTATTTATACGCATCTTCTTCATCTCTCACTCTCTCCTGATTTTTATCATGTTTCTTTATAAGTGTTACAAGTTTCTCTTCTCTCAGTTTACATCACGAAATCTTCAAATCGTCTTGGTTTTCTTCGACGACTCTTCTCTTTTTGTTTCATTGCTTCTGTTGCTGCTGTTGTTTCTGTTCTTTCTGCTGCTCGCTCTTCCGCTTGATCTTCTGTTTTCTCCTCTTCTGATGCCTCTTTTGTTTCTTCTATTGTTAGCTCATTTTCCTTTGTCCCCCCCCCTTTTCTCCATCCGGCTGTTCGGAACTCATAAGAATTTGAGTTCAATCATTTAATCTTGGCGAACGATCTTCTGCTACGGATGCATCCATTGACGACTTTATTTTTCCTCCTCAGGGAAAAACTTCACAAGAGTGAGCAACATTCGACTTCTAAATTGTGCACTGTTAATTTAATAATAATAATAATAATAATAATAATAATAATAATAATAATAATAATAATAATAATAATAATAATTGGATATATTTAAATCTTACAATGTTCAAAAGATCATGACATAATTTAAAAGAGATGGAAAATAGAGAGCTTCTCCATTTTTCATCTTTATCGCAATTCTAAGGGATGTTTTCACAAAAAAAGAAAGAAAGAAAAAGATAACGGGTTTTGGTCTATTAAGGCCTTGTCCACCCGAACTGCATCCGACCCGAAAGCATCAGGGAAAAAAGAGGGATTAAAAGGGTCGTCTTTTTCTCCCTGTCGGAGAGAGATCGAAGCGGAGACGGAAGCAATGGGATCTCGTCGCGCGGCGGTGCCGGCGATGTGGTGGCCGGCGATCTTAGCCCTGGCCGTAGCATCATATTTGATACCTTCGACGCTCGGAGCGACGTACGGAGGCGGCGGCGGGCGATTGCTGCTGGGCTTCCAAGAAGTCAAGGGCAACGCCTCCTTCCAGTGCTCTCCCTCCGGTCCCTGCCTTCCTTGTCAATACTCCGAGAAGGTTAGAATCATCCCCCGGTCTCATCTTTGTTTCTCTTAGTATCGTGTCTGCAGTCATCCGACTGATCTGTTTTGCACGCTGTGATGCGAAAGGAAAACAAATTTCGATTTGCAAATCCATGCAAACTTTGTGAATATAAATAAAAAAAGGATGCTTTTTTTTTTGGCATATGTCTAAGCACGGATGTTTTGATTGTAATCGATGAACGAACAAGGAACAACACGTAATGTTGTAAGAAACAATTGGATGTTATTATTGAGTTTCTTTTTTTTTATCTGGTCTTATAATTGAAATTGGAGGTCTCAAGGCGTGGTAGGAAAAAGAACTGTAACTTTGGTGGTACAACCTGCTACTAGTTTGATATAAGGGTAAATTTTCTAGGAGTCTTTGGGGGAACAGATATGCCGGTAGTATGTAACAATTGGAGAAAGGGGTTGTAGTGCGGAGGGGGTCATAGTGCATTTGACACATCGCCTTGCCTACAAATTAAGAGGTTAAAGTTCTGATTCTTACTAGTTGAATTATCCATACCTTTTGTCTGTTCGATCTTAAGATTAAGAATCAGGAAATACCTTCATGTTGTTCCCAATTTCAGTTTGTTTGCATAAAATGAGAATCAGAAAGAAAATGAGGTCAAAGTTTCTGAGTTTCTGGAGCTAAGATTCTTGCCAATGACAAGACCTGGTGTAATGTCCTCAAAAGCCCGCTCTAAGCCCGCTCTAAATGCTTAATCGGACGGCTGGAGATGTTACTCATACTTAACCTTTCTATCTTGACTTGACTTTTGACTATTTTGTGGTCAACATAATGTACACGTGTGTGGAAATTAAAACAACTTATTTAGCTTGACTTTGTGGAAAACTTACATAAACAAGGATTAAGGTCACAATTAATTAATTACTTTATGTTACAACTCTAATAATCCACATATAACTAGACCTAGTCTAAACCATATGCAATTATCTTGTGTTGTCATGTGCATCATCATCGTCCACACCATTATCATCGTTGCTTAGTCCTAATTATGTGCAGAGATGCAAGGGATGATGACCTCCCTAGTATGTAAGGCTCAATAGGGTAAAATGATATAAAATAAAATAAAATATAAGATGTTGGGTAACTTAACCTTACCATAATCTTCTTCAAAAAAAAAAAACCTTACCATAATCTTAAGGCATTTGCATATAAAAGCATATATGAAGAATATACATAAAAGCATCAATGCACCGTCATGCAATCACATTGGGTTAATTTACTTTTCTTCTAGCATTACATTCTTTAACTTTGCATCTTTCTTTTACTTAGAACCAAATTGGTCCTATACTTTCTTTTATTTCTTTTCATCTTCGTTCATTTGACTTTCTTCTTTCTTTCTTTCATCTTTCTTCCTTTGTCTTTCTTTTTATCATTTAACTTCTTTCATTTTGTGAAGAGTTCTTTATCTTTTAAGGAAACATAATGACTCTTTCATGTATTTTCGTCAGTGGTTGTATATCATCACGACGACCTTATATTGTGGACGGACATTTTCATATGGTGGAAGACTAGAATTCGTTGCACAGGGTGGAGAGACATGTACAACAAAAATAGTGGCTAAGTGCATTGTTGTGGGATTTCACTATTTTGCCTTCAGCTACACCCTTATCCTTACATTTAACTTTTGTTCTTTTCTCCTTTTGACAATCAATACATATGAAGATCCATAACTTTCGTCTTTTATCTTGCTTCTCTTAATCTTATCTTTTCTTTAAGATTTTTAATCTTTCTTTAATAAACATATCATACATCAACAATGTCATACATAGAAATCATATAAAAATTCGTTTTTTGGTAAACGTCCTGTGTCTGGGACCGACACAACATGTTTCCATCATTCCTAAATCCTCGAGGAAATGGTCCGTGTCAGGGTCCTGGGTGGTTCATATATCTTCCTCGCTGAACACGGCCGTTTCTGATTCAAGCGCGATCCATTTCTGTTGGTGTTTTCCTCTCCTCCAATCGATCGACGAAGTCCAGGTTACATACCCGCATGGATCATTTAATGGACTAATTAGGGTTTTATACTTCAAACACGGTTCGGTTTGATGACGACTCCTAGGGCGGAAAACGGTTCGGGTTCAATGGAACTCGATCTACGTATTATCTCCGTTTGGGGTTTCTGTAGACACAGTCCGCGTTTGGGTGACGATCCATATCATGGTTCATGTGGTTCTTCACGACCAATCAACATGACTCGGGTCGAAGAAACGTTAATCAAGCGGTGTGATCATGGGCACGTTCCGCGTCTACAAGACACGATTCGTGTCAGCCGATGTTTTTCCTCTTAAACTTCTATGGATAATTAAGTTGTCATGAGAAATTTATGTTATCCAACTTCTAGAATCGATAAACCTTTGCATGAAATCAAGAGAAAACTCAATCTTCTAGCCTCATGGATAAAAATATTAAAAACAAGTAAAGAGATAAATCTAAATCTTCTACCAATCCTAAGAGTCACCTTACATATCTTTCCTGATGATCTTTAATCTTCTTTTCGTTCTTCTATAGCGTTGTCTCTCTACATTGATTCTCCTACACATGTTAATTTGCCTTACCGTATGGCCTGGAGAGAAAGAAGAGGGGAAGAGAGGAGGAGAGAGGCTCTATGACAGATCGGGAGAAAATAATGAGGTTTGGTGGCTTAACCTCATGCCTAGGGGTTTATATAATGGAGTGTCGGGCTTTAGATTAATTTCAAAAAAACACAAATTTGATCTCCTAATTAATTAAAATTAGGGTTTCCATCTGTTGGGTGAAAAACGACCCATGTTCAAATTGAATACGGTCCCTGTTCTATCTTTTTTTCTCTCCTTTGTTGGGTTCATTGGGGTGTTACACCTGCATCCTGCGAACTTGAGGAATTAGGTCCATTGACCGGAACACAGGTTCTGATGGCCTAGTTCCTGTTACCAAACACTTAGTGTGCTAGCCCATGAGCTTCCCTTGTAATGGAAATGAATGGACTCTGTCAGGTTAGGATGGTGAACTCCTTATTCTTGTTTGGACTCATTCTGACTCTTGTCTTCTTCAGCTCAAATTCTCATTGATATTCTCCTGTTTTTGTCCCACTCTGCTTAGTGAATACCCACTAAGACTTGTTCAATCATTTTTGTGGCCCTTTTTTTTTAATTTCTCAAATTCTCTTTAGCATCCTTAATCGTTGCCATATTTTACTTTCTCTTTTGTTTGTGCTGATCGTGGGTTCTATTATTGTAGACTGATGACAAGTATCACTGTAGTGAAACTGGTTATCGGATCCCCTTAAAGTGTTTGGAAATAAAGCAAAGTTCAAAGGAAGAAACTAAGAAAGGCAGAAGAAGGCTCTCACATGAACAGCTGAGTACATTAACTAACTACAGATGGAGAAAGCTTTTGGATGATTCATCAACATCAGGAGGAGCACAAAGCTACATTACTTATAGGAGCTGCATACCAATTGAAAACGAAGAGAAGTTGTCTGTCCTGGGATTTGAGGTATGCTCAATTATTCTAATAGCATTACCTTCCAATTTTGACACATGAACTGTATTTTCAAGGTTTCAAGAAGCATGATAATCAGTTACAAGGTTTTCCTGCATCTATAGTATTAAACATATTCCCTGAATTTAATAGTGCTTTTGCTTCTCTTTTTCAAAAAAAAATAGTGCTTTTGCTTCTGTATGGTTTCTGCATCTCAATATGCTCTCCAATATTCCTTTTATCAATTCCGGCAGCTTTACTTATTTGCTTCTTTTTCAGCATTTAGTATAATGAGTCACTTGAATGATTTTGAACTTACTGTTCTATTATTTCAAAATTCCAGGTGCTCATGGTGGGTTTGTTGCTTATTAGTGGACCAGTTATCTACCTCAGGCAAAAGCGTAGAGTATTGATGCCAGGAGTAGGATCAATGAGGATCCCGACAACTGCGCCTAGATTCTAATAGGTGCTCCTGGGTCACATAAAATATAGAGCTCGAATCTTTATTCTAACTGGTATATTATGATCGATTCACACGCTTTTGTTGATCATGGCGATGCATGCTGTATCTTTTTCTGAAAAATGAAAAGCATGCTGCATCTTGTAGAAAGGCAGATTTTCGTCAGAGATTGCTTGACATACTGTATAATGATCATAGTTTTTCTCTGTGAAAATATATGATGTATATTTGGGATGTTACTATACTTTTCCAATTAGTGGTTTATCTTTCTGGATCTTATTAGAATTGAATATTTATATAAATAGATTATGCTTCACACGAACTCAAAATTATGTGATAATCTAACTGGAAATTTACTGTTTTCCTTTTTATATTATTTTGTGTAAACACTTACATTTGCATCACAATAATTAAGACGATTTTTTCTGAAGTCCGTTAGAAATGTATACAGTTTTATAAGTTTATTGGATTTCCTGTCTAAATCGATGCTAAATAATGATCATTAAAGATATACAAGCATGTAATTCATTTGTGATTGTGTTCTACAGGCATCTTTAAATTCTTTCTTTTGTGGATGGAACAATATGTTAGAACTTGTGGCTTCTTCTGAGCTGTTTACCACAGACCAAATTGCTTGTTTGCACCGTAAGGGCTACTTTCATATATTTAGGTTTTGTAGAATATAATCTCAGCATAGAGTTGAGCGAAACACCCTTTCTTTATCATAGAAAATAGTATAGGACAGTAACACTAACGGTCATACATGACCAATAGGAACATTGACACTAACTTTAAGGCTATGCAACAAAAATATTTATTTACCATGAATTCAAGTTTTAAACTTCATATGATTAGCCAAAATGTGAATGGAAGTAAGAAAATGGATGCTGGAAGAGGTTCTCATTTGACATCAAGACAATTGTATGAATGCTGAGAGACAATAAGCTTGTCAATAGCCGATAAATTCCACATCGAAAAGAAGAGTTGAATTCGGGGGAATAATGCAGGAACCTGAAGCACAAAACAAATAGACTTGTCAGGAGAAAAGAAATCTGTTCTTGTAATTGCAGTCTAATTTACTGATACCAAAAATGCCTTCAAAGGAGCATATGAACAATGTGCCTGTGTTTCTGCTAACCAAAACTCTTTATTTGACTTATCATTTTCCATACTTATGACAAGAAAAGGCAAGAAAACAACCTTCTTACTTTTGTGCAGGTTTACAAGCAAACCAAATTCTAAGCATTTGACTTAGTAATAGCGCCAGATTAAAGGATACAAGATCTCTGTGTGTGTATATATATGTTCCAATTCCTGAAAGGGCATGCACTTTTCTTACATTTTTATTCACTACTATGACAAAATATGTGAAGACATGGCATCCATGAACTCTAAGAAGTGACATGCTAATGTTTGACGAGACTGCAAATTTACCTCCTCTACAACCTGCACCTCTGGCACCATATCCGAGTTCTGGTGGAAGCCTTAATGTCCGCTTACCACCTAAAATAAATTGCCACAAGAAAATAATGAACCTTAAAGAGTGAGTAACTAATGAGTAGACAAAGAAATGTCTAATTTCTGCATACCAGCAAGCATAGGTGGTACTCCTTCACCACCTAATATACCCTCATCCCACCCTTTTATCACCTGCATACATTGGTATTGAAAACAGTCAGAATCTTTTGTAGAACTAGTCATGAAGATGCAAATCTTTTGTACAAGTTAGATCTTATATTTCAAGATGGAGAAGATCGTTGAATCCCAACTATAGTGATCATATATGCTTGTGTCCCTACAATTGACGATACATTTTTTTTTCCGAAATGATAACGAATAATAATGTTTTCATGACGAGTATAGTTGTCTTTGTTAACAACAAACACGGTTTGGATACTGAGATGCATCTATGAGTTGTTAAGGAAATAGGATATAGTTATAAAATAGATCGTGTAATCTACTTTCAACAAATCTATATTGTTATACACTTCAACCACCTGTGTGTATATAATCAGGTGTACCATGTAATGAAGAAATCATCAAACATAAAAGCATTTACATGGTATCAGAGCTATGGCTACAAAAGCATCAAACACCTCTTCTTCAACCTCACAAAACTCCAACAGCCGCATCAATGCATTGCCCCCTCACTTGTGCCCTCTGTTAATCAAGCACACCACTTTTTATCCCTGAAGTTAACGCCTACAAACTACCTCCTATGGCTTACTCAGTTCAAACCTCTCCTTGAGAGTTTCCAACTTGAGGGATTTATTGATGGATCTCTCCCATGCCCATCTTTAACCACGGGCAATTAAGTGTCACAGTCTCAAGAAATTCAGGATTGGATTCAACGTGACTAATTGCTCTTAAGTTGGTTGATTGCTTCTTTATCTGAAGAAGTCCTTCCAACTATCGTAGGACTCAACACCTCACATGAAGTATGGCAGGCATTATTCCAGGCGTTTGGCAGCCCCTCACACACTCGTCTACTGCAACTCACTATGCAGTTGCACAATCTAAGAAGGGTGACCTTTCCGTTGCTGTCTTTCTCTGCCAAGCTATATACATTGCGGATGAATTAGCTGCTGCCGAACAACCACTACCTGTCTCCAGATTTAACGCCATAATCTTTAATAATCTTGGTGCCACATACTCTAATATTTTGCGTATCTAGCAGCACACCCGACACCAATCCCATTCGCAGAACTTCACAACATTTTATCAAGCCATGAAATTAGGCTGCAAGCTACACAGGTTCCTTTTGATCCGTCATTTGTTCCCATGGCAAATTACATGAGGGCATCTCCTGCAATAGATCCAACAATTCGGGGTCGAGGCCATGGATGGGGACGCTATCGTGCTCCTGCCCCTGGTCGAGACGTATGTCCTGTGTGTGGCATTCATGGACACTCTCCCTATAAGTGTCGTTTTAAACATCCTAGTTCTACTCAAGGTGCACCCACCACTACATCTATTCCGCAAGCCTACATGACAACTTCTAGGGTGCCGGCCACTACTACTCCGACTCTCCCTAGTTTTGGTGCTTACACAGAATGGATTCCGGACTCTGGCACGACTCATCATGCTACTCTTGACATTCAAGCACTCGGCACAGTTGACACCTATGGCGATTCATATCATCTCCATGTCGGTAATGGTAACAAGCTTCCCATAATTCATTCTGGTTCCACCACATTATGTACTCCCTCGAAGAATTTATATCTTCGTGATGTTTTACATGTCCCTAGTCTCACTCAATCTCTCTTAGCAATTCACAAATTTACACAAGATAACTCTTGTTATGTTGAATTTCACTCATCATACTTTCTTGTGAAGGACTGCAAAACACATCAGCTTCTACTCAGAGGACCTCTTGAAAATTGTTTGTATCGCTATCCGGTTGTTCTCAAGTCACACCCTCCTCCTTCAGCCTTCCTGCTCCGCCGAAAACCTGACTTGCAATGGCACTCTCGCCTCGAACACCCCTCTGCATCTACTTTGTTACGTGTTCTTTGTCATCGAAAGCTTCCTTGTCTCTCGAGTTCTGCATCCAACTGCACCAGTTGTCTCCAAAGCAAATCAATTCGCCAACCGCTGCAACCAACCTTTAGTCGTAGTCCTGCACCTTTAGATTTAATTTTTGCTGATGTTTGTTGTCCTGCTCTAGTTTCCTCTTGTTTAGGACATCATTATTTTATTTTATTTTTAGATGATTTCTCTAAATTCACTTGGTTGTATCCATTGCATATAAATTAGATGTTCGCTCTACTTTTGTTCATTTTCAATCTATGATTGAGCGTCAATTCCAACAAAAGATTCGTGCATTTCAATTTGACTATGGTGGAGAGTTCATTGGTTTGTCATCTCATTTTGCTCAGATTGGAATCATTCATCGTCGTTCATGTCCACACACGCATGAGCAAAATGGTGCTGCCGAGAGAAAAATACGTCACGTTGTCGAAACTGGATTCACACTCCTTGCTCATTCTTCAGTTCCCCAACGATTTTGGAACTTTGCCTTTGAAATTGTTGTATTTCTCATAAACAAACTACCTTCCTCATCTATCTTGAATGCAATTCCTCGTCAACTCTTGTTTAAATGCTCACCAGATTATTCGTTTCTTCGGACTTTTGGTTGTATTGTCTTACCCTATATACGTTCATACAACAAACACAAGTTTGACTTTCCTTCAATCTCTTGTGTTTTCCTTGGATGCCCACCTTCCCAGCAAGGCTATCGGTGCATGGATCCTTCCAACGGTTGACTTTATATTGCCAGACATGTTCGGTTTATCGAGAATTCCTTTCCATTTGCATCCTTCTCCACGCCCACTGGTAACTAGCCATCTCCTTGTTCTCCATGGCTGTCTATTTCTGCCGCCCTGCAAAAACTTCCTGCCCCTTCCCTCATGACCAATGAATCGACTCACACGGACACCAGTTTGCAGCCTTATATTCCTCCAGCCCCTTCTCAATATCATCGTATGACATTGCGTTCTACACAATGAGTTGATTATAGAAATCTAGATGGACTCTCTAAAGCTCGTCCTGCCCTCATTGTTTCCTGTTCTAACTCCTCTCCTTCCTCTCCTGATCCCATATGCCATTCTAAGGCTATCAAGTTACCACATTGGTGTGCAGCTATGGTCTCTGAACTCAATGCCTTAGTATCCAATGGTACTTGGTGCTTGGTACCCCGACATGCTTCGATGAATGTTATTGTGTGGAAATGGTTATTTCACACAAAGTTCCATCCGGATGGGTCTATGGAAAGATAAAAGCACGCTTGGTTGCCAAAGGATTTCATCAACAGCCTGGAATCAATTATAATGACACGTTCAATCTAGTGATTAAACCAACGACTATTCGAATAGTTCTATCACTTGCGGTGTCACGGCGCCGGTCCATTCGTTAGTTAGATGTAAGCAATGCATTTCTCCATGGGACCCTTACTGAAGATGTATTTATGGAGCAACCTTCTGGTTTTCATGATGAGCAACATCCGGATTATGTTTGTCATCTAAGAAAGTCCTTCTATGGTCTAAAACAGGCGCCAAGGGCCTGGTTTCAGCTATTGCACTCTATACTAGTGTCATATGGATTTCTGGCTTCAAAATTGATGTCTCTTTGTTCATATATTTCAAAGGTACCTCTATTATGTACGTACTCATCTATGTTGATGATATCATCATAACAGGGTTAAATGATGTACTACTAAATGACTTTATTTGTCATTTGAAATCACGGGTCGCTCTCAAGGATTTGGGTCCTCTAACTTATTTCCTTGGTGTGGAGGTGTTACCTTTAATTGAGGGCCTTCTTCTTTCCCAAAGGAAATATATCTCGGACATTCTCCGACGAGCACATATGGAAAGTTTGAAACCTATTGCATCTCCCTCTGGTCTTGAACTACGACTTGACAATACAAAACATGCTCCATGTGATGATCCTTCCTTATATCGACAAATTGTGGGTTCTCTTCAGTATTTGTCTTTCACAAGAACTGACATAGCTTATGCTGTTGGAGTTGTCTCTCAATTCATGCATTGCCCTACTATCATACATTGGCAGACTGTAAAACGTATTCTACCTTATCTTCGCGGCACTATGGACTTAGGTCTCCTGTTGGCTCCCTCGACAACCATGCATCTATCTGCATTCTCTGATGTTGATTGGGCCAGTTCATGTTACAATCGGAAATCTGTCGGCGCTTATGTGCTTACGTTATCTATTTTGGTAACAATCTCATTTCTTGGAGTTCTAAGAAACAACGCTCAGTGTCTCGATCATATACGGAGTCTGAATATCGGGCGTTAGCTGACACTACAACTGAAATTATCTGGTTGCAATCTCTGCTCCGAGAGCTGCATGTCTCATCTCCTTCTGCGCTTTTCTCTGTGGTGTGATAACTTAGGAGCCACTTACTTAACTGAAAATCCTATATTCCATGCACCTACAAAGCATATTGAAGTTGACTTTCATTTTGTTCGTGACGAAGTTGCCCATCGACGCATAAATGTTCGTTTCATCTCTTCTAAAGATCAACTGGCGGATGTGTTGACTAAACCGATATCAGGTCGTCGATTTATCCTTTTACGAGACAAGCTTCGCCTACTCCCTCGTCGGTAGGCTTTGCTTGAGGGGAGGTGTTAACAACAGACACAGTTTGGATAGTGAGATGCATCTATGAGTTGTTAAGGAAATAGGATATAGTTATGAAATAGATCATGTAATCTATTTTCAGCAAATCGTATCATGTTAAGTTTTCACTAAGGCCTCGTTTGGATTACGGGTTAGAGGTGGATGTGAAGGGTTACTAATGGATGGATTAAGAAGGGTTATAATAATCCACGTTTGGATATTTTATTTTTTAATGGTATAAAGGTTATGGAGGGTTATGACAACCCTTAAAGCCATAATATTTCTATTCCACCGATTTGGTGGAATTGGATGGGTTAGACTTTTTATTCCGAAGTTACCCTCAGTCTCATTTATTATTTTAAATTATTTTTATCATTCTTTTTAATACATACAAGTAGAGATCCTAATCCACCGATTTGGTGGAATTGGATGGGTTAGACTTTTTATTCCGAAGTTACCCTCAGTCTCATTTATTATTTTAAATTATTTTTATCATTCTTTTTAATACATACAAGTAGAGATCCTATAGTTCTTGTACGTAGTATGTAAAATATTGATTCTTTAGTTTACAATTTATCGATACATAAGCATCATTCCTCAATTCGAAAGGGTAAAAAAGTCTTTTTAATAAAATTATCCTTTTCTATCCATCTCTTAAATTTTTATCCAAACGAAATATTGGTTATCTTATGTCATCCCTTATCATTTATTTTTATTCAAACATAGGTTAAAATAACCTTTCTCAACCCATAAATTTTCAACCCTTCTTAACCATTTTCAACCTATCCATCGTGATCCCTTCATCATTAAACATCCAAACAAAGCCTAAGGAAAATCACAAAATTGTGTTACTTCAATACCTGTAAGCATGCAAGAACACTAATACAGATTGCTAAATCTAACACAATTCATGATACGATCTCAGCGAAGCATTCAATCGTTTACCTCGCCGACGCCGATGCGGAATGTTAGCGGCCGCCCGCGGCTGTAGCTGCTATCAAACACCTTCCCGTTCTCCAGCTTCCCCACATAATGCGCCTGTGAAAGCATAAAGATCAGAGCTTTAGCATCAATAAGGAATATAAATGAAGAAATATGGCAGCTTTTTGCCGCGTATTCATGCAAATGGCTCTGCGAGAATGGAAAACACAACCTTGATGAGCTGCCCTTGGGTGGCCTGAGGGCCGGTGCCGACGGCGCGGTCGCAGAACGCGAGCCCGGAGGGAGCGACGGTCAGCGGGCAGTCCGCAGAATCCTGCGGCGCCTCATCGGCGACGGCAGGGACGGCGGGGGAGAGAAGTGGGTAGAGGAGGACGCTGGTGAGTGCGACGGCCGCGTCCCGCCGGCGGATGGACCGGAAATTGGGGGCAGAGGGAGTTGGAGGGGCGGACGCGTGGGAGCAGCTGGTGAAGCGGGCGTGACGGCGGGGTGCGGTGCTGCGACGGAGGCTTAGAAGTGCGGAATGGGAGGCGACGGTGGAGGCGTTCATGGCGTACTGCTACGATTCCGGCAGCTGTTGGTTTGAATAGATAAGCTTCTTCTTCACTCTTCAGCCATGAAAAATTAAAAGGAACAAAAAAAAATAAATTTCTTGAAATAGAAAAAAAAATTGGAGGTGCGGGGAATCGAACCCCGTGCCTCTCGCATGCGAAGCGAGCGCTCTACCATATGAGCTACACCCCCTTGATGTCCATCATCAAATTTGTTTATTTATATTTCTATTAATATGGATAATATTTTTTAAACATAATAAAGACTTGTGATATTATTATAATTAAATTTGAAGATAAACTTCACAGGAGGAAAATGAAAGGTTGTTTCAGACATTCACATGTTATGATGTATTTTGAAGACATTTTTTCCCCAAAAACGAGGTTGTTTGATATTCGAATGGATATTACATTAATATATAGTTAATAATTATAAGAGTGTGATATTTTCTTTGGATGTCCTTTTGTTCAATTGATAAATAGATATTTTATAGACTAGACATGGAAATACCGTGATATTTTCAAAACTGAAAATAATATTTTTTTTTAAATAAATAGATTTAGGTTACATTTATTTATTAGTTCAACCCTTTCTCCGTTGGTAGTAACAGAAAAAAAACAACAGATTATTAACTTTTACTCTGACATTGTACTATATCTATTTATAATCCAACTATTTATTTCTTGTTAATTCAATTGGTCTTTGACTAAAAAAACAATTGTTAACAAGCTGTTTTAGATATGATTATTAAAAATTTCGCACAAAAAATAATGATGAATCCAAAAGTATTAAAATTTATTACTAATAAATTTCTCTCCTTATCCACCACCATATTCATATTTATTAGTTTCATGTCTTAGATACTGGATTTTTTAAAGCATATATTATTATGATTGAATCAAGTTTAATTTTTTTATCATTATTTGAAAAAAGATATACATACGTACGTACTCTGAGTTTTAAAATCTTCTCCCTTTCGTGTATTCCACCTAATATATATAAATATATATATATATATATATATGTATGTATATTATTTTAGTCCATGAATCGAATGGTTAATAAAATATTACAATATAAAGTTGGGTTTTAACTTTTTTTTTCCAATTTTTTCCTCAACTCTTTACAAAGACCCAATATAATATTTTTGGTTTAACTATAAACCACCACCACTGCATATCAATTAAAACAATTACAATCACCAATTAATGATGCTTCGTTTATTTATTTTACCAATTTTCTTAAGATTTTTCTCAACTCTTTAAAAAGAACCAACATAATAACTCTGTTTTAACTATAAACCGTTCCGGGAAAAAAGTAGTTGATAAAAGTGCATGTTATTTGCATCACAATCATATCTCTTTTGCCATTACATCTGTTCTTAGTCTATTTAGTATGTATGTCTATTATATCTAGAAGTGCCACCTCCAGTTTTTCATTATAACATTTATAATAATAATTCACAATAATAAGTTTGCCAATCAAAATGATAGAAATATATATTAACTAACATTTGTTAGCGAATGAAACATTGATAAGTTATCAACATTTAATAATATTATCATTAACATTTTCAACATTATCTATACCATTTTTTTATAATTTACTTTACACGAAACGAAAAATTATTTCACAAGAAATAAACTTTTCTTAATAGGCCGAAACGATGAATTGTTTTCAAAAGCTTCCAACTACTACTGTCTCCTTTCATCTCTCAAACCAAAATTACATTATCCGATCAAACCAAAGATAAATAAAAAGATAAATTAATTAATGAACATGTCATGCACTATTTTATTGATACAATATCAAACACATTTTTAACCATAAGATTTTTATCTACTATTATAATTTATCATTAAAAGTAACCATAAATGAATCATATCTATATGTATGTACGTAGTATAATTCTTTATATGGATAGTTTCTATAGTGAATCATAATCATGTTTAAGATCACATTTGACTGTGTTACTAAAATAGTGCATGATACATCCATTTTTCTCAAAAAAAATAGCAAAAAAGAAAAGAGAAAACAATCTTAAAAACCATCCTTATATATAAATTGGTTATTTTGGATATGATTTTAATTAGATATATTTCATCAGTTTGCATTATTTGCCTATATAATTAAGCCCACTCCCTTATTCATAACATTTCTCATATCACATCTTCTCTCTTTCCCACTTTGCACATGATGAAGCGGTTCTTGCTGTTCTCGTTCTCAGTGCTGTTCACGGTCTTAGTAGGCCTCCATGGCGCAGAGGGAAGGAAGCAAGTTGGTATATACGAGTTGAGAAGAGGAGACTTCTCCGTTAAAGTCACCAATTGGGGTGCAACAATTCTATCCGTTCTTCTTCCTGATTCCAAAGGTACGTACGTTATCTTTTTTTTTTCACTTTTTACAGAGATCTGTAAGTTTGTTTTTTTTGTTTTGTTCTTCGGTTTAATGTATATGGTTTAATCTGTACAGGAAAGGTGGATGATGTCGTTCTTGGATACGAAGGAATCGGTGGATATATTGTAAGATGATCCAACTTTTGAAATATAACTTTTCGATGAACTGTAAGGTATGTTTACTAGATTTTTGTCAGTTCATAGTTCTGATCACTGTCTTCGACAGAACCAAACAACTTACTTTGGAGCATTGGTCGGAAGGGTTGCCAACAGGATTGCAGATGCAAGGTTCACTATAAACGCTACAGTTTACCATCTCTTCCCAAACGACGGGAAGAATTCTCTCCATGGTATGTTTATGCATTGGATCTTCTATTTTTTACAGAAACAGATCTTACTGTTTGATCTCTGCATTCACAAGTTTCTCGAAAATTTTAGGTGGACACAGAGGATTCAACCGGGTGTTATGGTCTGTCAAAGAGAGGGTCAATGGCGAATTCCCTTACATCACTTTCCATTATCGCAGCTTCGATGGAGAACAAGGTGCATATAATTTGCAAGATCTCATCTTTTCTTGGTATTTGAATTCAGAGTATAATGTGATGTTGAACTGTCAATGAGCAGGTTTCCCTGGTGATCTCGACGTGTTCGTGACATACAAAATTGACGACGACTACGTGCTGAGCGTGCGCATGCAGGCGGTGCCCCTGAACAAGCCAACGCCGGTGAACTTGGCGCAGCACACGTACTGGAACCTCGGCGGCCATGCCAGCGGCAGCATCCTGAACAACAAAGTCCAGATCTTTGCCTCGGACATCACTCCTGTCGACGGCAACCTCATCCCGACCGGCGAGATAACGCCGGTGGAAAGCACTCCCTATGACTTCCAGAAGCCGGCTGTGGCTGGCAGCAGGATCGCCCAGGTGCCGGGAGGCTACGACATCAACTACGTGCTGAGCTCGCCGGCCGACGGGCAAGGGGTGAGGAAGGTGGCGGTGGTGGAGGACGACAAGTCCGGGAGGGTGCTCGAGCTGTGGGCGAACCAACCAGGGGTGCAGTTCTACACTGGCAACTTCCTGAAGAATGAGAAGGGGAAGGGCGGCCATTACTACCATGTACATGATGGCCTCTGCCTGGAAACACAGGACTTCCCGGATGCAGTGAACCATGATAACTTTCCTAACCAGATTTATGGCCCTGGGCAGGTCTACAAGCACTTCATGCAGTACAAGTTCTCCTTCAAGCAGTCATATCTTTAGTATGTAGTTAGTAAACTGTTCACGTACAATAAGTAGTCTCTAATCTTCCTGTTACTAGCAATTTTGGTGTCTTCTTCTAAGCAAGAAAGTTTGCTCCTTTGCTGGTTCTAATGAGCAAAGATATTAGTTTATAAAACAAAGTTGTGTGCTTTACAGTTACCCCCCCTTTTCACCTTAAGCTACCTTCTGAAATTTGCATCTGCATTGTTTATGTTATCAACTTCTGGAGAAGAACTGGAAGGCTGTGTTAGAATTCAAAGGCAGAATTTTAGGCATAAAGATTGGAGGGAGTTACCAAATCATCATAAAGGAAAAATCTCCTGTAACACTCAGCATTTGACACAGATGTTACTCGCGCATGATTCCCACATAAATAGCATTCAATTTTCAAATTCAAACTTTGTTCTTTCACAATATTTTACAGTTACAACAAATCCCTTGATTAAAGGGATCATAGAGGAGTTTGGATTCATTTGATATTCGAATTTAATTACACAATATAACGGGTGGAAACAAAGTTTTGTGTCCCCTAAGGATCTCGGTGAGTCAAACATTATATCCTGGGTTGATCTTTTGCTGAATATTGTCATAGCTCTCCAACTCCTGCATATCGTCCATGCTCCCCAGGAATAAGGGAAGCCTTTGATGCAATTCAACAGGCTGAATAGATAGAATCCTGATTTTACCATCAGAGCCCCTTCCTCCAGCATTCTCCACGAGGAAACTGAGTGGATTTGCTTCGTAAACTAAACGAAGGTGATCCCTCGGGTTCATTACAACACCACCATATATAAGTGTGCGATGGAAGTCAGCGACAAGTGAGCATATATAGCGTGCTGAATATTTCTTCGGAAACTGGCCTTTTCCTTGCCTGACAGTGTCGATATACTGTCTTAAACCGTCTGGCCAGTCAAAATACCTTGCATCATTCACAGAATAAATCTGCCCTGACAAAAAATAGACCAAAAACAAGAGTGAGCAACTAAACTTGATTATATTAGTTTCAACATATAAAGCTAACAGCCGTAACTATCTTCATTTGTCAAAGAAAGAATTTCAACACCTGGTAAACTCTGTCATAATAAATGCATACTCAATATTCCCTTTGTTGAAGACAAAGGGAGAATTATTTGATCAGTCTATAATCCAAGTTTTTGACAGTTTAAACTAAATTAGTCGGGACTTCTAAGTTAAATTGTAAAGAACTAGATTCTAGAAACATTATTTCTGACAAAAGCGAACTCAACAATCTTACAAGTAGGTTCTTACCCCTCTGAGGAACCTGCATTGAAGGATGTGTAAGAACAAACTCTCCAGTAGTCTGATCCAGAGTAAATGCGTGAGTTCCCGAACCAACACTAATACACAAAATGGTGGCGGATGAATATAGCACATAACCTGCAGCAACGAGTCGTGAACCATTTTGTAGAGAATTTAGTTGAGCTTTCTCCTCTACAGGTAGATGGTCTAGTTCCTGAAGTCTATTATATACTCCAAAAATTGTTCCAGTAGGAATAGAAACTTCAATATTTCGTGAACCATCTAGAGGATCAGTGACGACAACAAATGGGCCATCGTCCTTTAACCATACTGGCATATCATCTTCCTCTGATGCCATAACTGCCACTTTTCCAGAGTTCCTAAGTGATGCCAATATGATGTCATTCTGCAACCACAAGAGTTTTAGTTGCTAATATATGCAAACATAACTTGACATGAAAAAAGGCATCAAAATAATTTGTTGAAAAAGATAGGAAGATAAAGAGCAATGAAGGAAAATAGCATTGTGCACACTTTCTATCTCCTTTCATTTTAGGCCAAATTCATCTAGTAGCTTAATATCACAAAACAAACAAATTAAGAGATTTCTGTGCACGCTTTCTATCTTCTTTCATTTTATGGCAACCCTTGGAGAAGCTGAAAATTCAATCTTTATCCTCCACTGATCAAACACACGCAAAGCAAATGAGAAGCCCAATACAGAATGTTAAAACATCTATTCCTAAAGTACATCTTTTTCCTTATTTCCATTTGCAAATCCATGCCGGATATGCAACCATGGCTACTGTAAATTTACTGGATAACAGCAGTTAAATCATCTCTCTAAGGACCATTATAAGTCTATAACACTCTTTTACCAGGGAATCAAAGAGACAATTGGCACATTTCTTAAAAATGTCCGATAAATGTAGGAAAGAGGATAATAATTGGTGAGAATTTGAGCTTTGCAGACCAACGAACACCAAAAAGGAATGATCTGTTGACACTATCAGAGTTACTAAAAATTGAGTCTTGAAACCAAAACTAAGAACCGACGCCTACGGTTAAAGGACATGCAACGACGTACCGCGACGATATCGAGCGGCTTGGGCGCATCCCTTCCCGTGGATGAAGGCGCCGACGGCGCGTCCCGGCCGCCGTCTCCCCGCCGGCGACCGAGCTCGGAGCTGAAGGGGGAAGCGACTAAGGCCGAAATTCGCTTACATGCGTACTGGAGGTGACTCAGCAGCACAACGAGGTCATCTCCGACGCCGGCTCCTCCTGCCCCGATAAACTCCATCAGCGTCTGATGGCCCTCGTCGGCGGCGACGGCCGAGGCCATCTCCGCCTTGGCCCTCGGAGTGGAGAGCTGCCGCGTAGTCCTCCGTATCCGGGCGCCGGAGGCGAGGAGATTGCGGCCCACGCCGCGGAGGTCCCGGCGAAGTGGCGGCGCCGGTAAGCGAGGCGCGAGCGACGGCGGGGAGTTGGAGTTGGTGGCGGGAGGAGGAGACAGGAAAAGAGACGAGGATTCCATCGGTTTTGCGACCAAAAAAAAATTGGGAATGGATTCCGATATGATGGATTGCGCGATAGTTATTCTACGGTTTTGCGCATATAACATTCTATGCGTAGTAATTTAAACCGTTAAAACTTTCTATGATGCAATCTCAACCGTTTATCGTCGAAAACGTTCTACTATAAAATAAAAGTTCTTTCTCGTCCTTCATGAAACCCTAACGCCCAAAACCTCCCTTTCCAGTTCGGAGAGCGAGAGAGGAAAAGAAAAGAGTAATGGCGAAATCCATGCGATCGAAGAAGAAGAAGAGGTTGAGGACGATTCGTAGGGAGATCGCGGAGCCCTTCTATGAGAAGAAAGAGTTGGCCAAACTCGCCGCCCAAGAGGCGGCGCTCGCGGCCCCCAAGGTCCCCGTCAAAGTCCCCATGACCGCCGACGATGACGACGCCACCGCCGCCGCCGCAGGGTCCTCCGCTGCTATGGGTGAGTTGAAATGGCTGTTGAAGTCTTTATTAGGTTATGGATTAAACTTGATGACGACGACATTGGACTTTTACTAGTTCTTTAGTATGTATTCAATTGTTGTGAGGTTCTGGAATCAAAGATGCATAGTCTTGTTAGGCGTTATATTTAGTAATGCTTCATTAGGCTTGAAGATGAGAAAAAAATGGTTTTTTTTACTAGTTCTTTAGTGTGTTATCAATTGTTGTGAGGTTCTGGAATCAAAGATGCATAAAGTCTTCTTAGGCGCTATATTTAGTAATGCTCCATTAGGCTAGAGAATAAAAAGATGGACTTTTACTAATTCTTTAGTATGTTATGAGTTGTGAGGTTTTCTAATCAAAGATGCATAAAACCTGCTTAGGCGTTATATTTACTAACACTCCATTAGGCTTGAAGAAGAAAAAAAGTTAGTGATAGAACTGTAAAGAATGTGGCTTTATGCACTAAGATGCTGTTAATGTGATATCTACTATGCATTAGAACCTTTTCGCTAGATTTTATGCATTTACTATTATTGAATTTGAAGTGTCATGCAAACTTTTAATCTGCTACTTCACTTATGAATGCTGCGAGCTAGTTGTTTTAGGCTTTAATCTGTGATGTATCTGTTCCATGATTTATGTGAATTCAACTAGATTGATATTTTACTCACTGGTGTTTGTCCATCTCATATGATGTCTTAAGTTATGTGTCCATTGCATATCTTCAAATGACACGTTAACTAAAATTAAAAATGTAGATTGCAATCTTTGTTTACCCGAACTGTGCTTAATCTGCATTTGATATCTGTCTAATTTGTCTAGTTTATGCATCTTTTCTTTCTAATATGCACTGATGAGTTGTGTTGGTGGTATGATAGACTGTAGATTTATGAAATCAAATAGTCTTGATGCTTGTTAAGAATGGCCATCAAATATTGCTGTGTTTAAGGATACTTTTTTCAGTGATTAAGTAGTTAGATATTGTTTGCCAATACAGCCTTCTGTTCAAATCGATCTGAATGTATTACAGTATTTTGGCTAAGAATCCAGTGTATAAATCATATTTTCCGAGGGCTGAATGGATGACACGTTCTTTTCTCTTATGAGCTTACTCTTTAATATAATGTACTTATTTTTCTATGGCTCGATTGTGTGACAATGTTCCGCTGTCTAACAGATGTCGAGATGGCTGATGGAGGAAATTCTACTGGCGGTCAGTCTGATTTGTTAAGGCCTATTGGCGGTGTAGGAAAGAAGAAGAAGAAACTAAAGGTGAAGAAGGGCAAGAAATTTGGCAAAGGCAAGGGGAAGAAATTCAAGAAGCGCAAGATATAATAGCTATGCCATCAGTCCTTCACCACTGAAGTAATATTACTATTATTAATGAGGAATATTGTATGTTGGGAACATTAACATAGGAATCAGGGAAACAATATCAGCATGCATGGGCGGTTGTTACCTTTTTCTTGTTGAGCTCTCATAGTTGATCAAGTGCGCTTTTGAATATGTTTCTATCATTGACACTTTGGATGAGATCTTCAGAATTCATGTTCGCTGATTTCTTTGAGGCAGTTGTCTGACATATGAATTGTCATAGAACTTTGGAAGGCAAAGCCTTAGTACAAGAAAGTTTAAGGATTGAGCTTAAGTGGGGGTATGTCGACCCCTAAGATGTGCCGGCAGATTGGGAGGGAGGCATGATGAGCAAGCGATGAAGCAAATCCATTGTATGCTTGATTCTTCATATTAGCGATAGCAAATGGGGGCCAGTTGACATAGTTTTTGTTCCCCAAGCCTTTTGACCAGATGTAATATACTTCAATGCGGTTGGTGAATCCTCGGTTGTCCCTTGACACGAGAATGCGTTGTTCTGACACTTAGCCGGGGTTTGGGGGCATGAAGCTTTTTGCGATCATGTGTGAGCTAACCATGAATTTTGAAGTCATGCTTAGGACACTTAAAGCGGCTTGGGCGGCAAAAGGCTGCTACTTGGGACGAATATTATAATGTTCCTCCACTTTCATAACATCCAACAAGTAGTACCAAGATAGTAGACCATGTGAGCGTTTCTTGTGACAGGTTCCTTCCGTGGAGGTTAGTGAGTAGCCAGCCTCATTGATGTTTTGTTGAAGTGATGTTGGGACTAAACTTGACCACAACAATTTAGCATAGGGACAATCCCTAGGGACATGTATGACCGATCTATGGTGGCAGGGCATATGGAGAAGCAGCTACTATTCGATATCAAATGTCTCTTGAACCGTTGTTCATTTATGGTTAAGCGATCATAAGTTACAAGCAGCAAGAAGATATTAGGGGCCGTTCCGGCTCCAGATTAATTTCCAGATGGAGTGTCTTGGAGCCTATTGATTCATTGTCAAAATGATGTAAGTCGAGCTTGTCGTGTATTGGGCTGAAGCTTCAAGGTTCCAGCAGAGTTTGCCTTCGTCTTCTGGAGCTGTTGGAGGAGGAATGCAAGTGATTATCTCAATGTCTTGAGCACTTAGAGATCGACTGAGAAGAGATAAGTTTCATGTGCCATCGTCCTTGAACTAATTTTACCATAGTTACGAATCTCTGGTTTCCTTCCACTGGGTGTTGGCATTTGGATTCCAATGTTGTCCATGAATTAGTCCAGAATCTTATTGAATAGCCTCTACCAAAATGCCATCAAACATGTTGCACAAGAGGATTTCATGCTCTTTGTATTACCTTCCATAAACATGAGTCACTTGAAAGCACTATGATAGTGGTTCTGGTGCCTACTCTTGATGAATACTTGCTTCTTAGGACTTGAACCCAAAGCTTTGACGGCTTTGAAAACAATCCCCATCCTAACTTGGCGATAAGCGCATTGTTGAAATATTCTATGCCCCTTAGGCCAAGGCCCCCTCAATCTTTTGGCTGCATTATGGAGTTCCAAGCGATCATGCGTAGTTTGCGCATTTTCGATAGGTGTCCCCAGAGGAAGGTCTAGATAGCATGTCTATCTCTTGTCTAACGCCCTTTGGGAGAGCCAAAGTGTGCATGAGGTGAGTGGGTATTGACTAGATGATGGATTGAGCAAGCGTAATTCTCCTTGCTAGTTAATAGTGTGGAGGTTGCCCACCTAGTGATTCTAGAGTGAATTCATCTAATGATTTGATGAAAATGCTCTTTGCGGACACGTCCATGGACGATTAGAATGCAAAGGTACTTGCCTAGTGTAGAGGCCTCCTTAAATACGTATGCGAGTAGAATGCTTTCCTTAATGTGCCACGGAATAGACCGAGAGAAAAAGATTGATGTTTTGCTTTGATTCACTTTTTGGTTGGATGCTGCTATAAATGTCTCCAAGATTTGCTTTATAATGGTGATTTGATTAAGGCTAGCCTCTACAAAGAAAAGGACATCATCAACGAAAAAAAAGATGTGAGATGAGTGGGTCGTTAGAACCTACTCGAATGGATCTTCATTCTTCATTGAAGACTGCAGTAGAAATTAGATGCAAAAGGTGTTCAACACAAAGGACAAAAATGTAGGTTGAGAGAGGAAACCCTTGCCGAATTCCCCGTTGCATGCTGAATTGGTCCGTCTCATTGCCTTTCCAAAACACTTGAACGGAGGCCGAGGTAATGCATGACATGATGAGCTCATAGATGTTCCATGGTATGCATGTTGCATCAAGGGTGTCTGCAATAAAGCACTGGTTAAGCCGATCGAAGGCCTTCTCTAAATCAACTTTGTTGGTAAATAACTTCTTATGCCCCCAATGATTATATTTTCATAAATAATGTGTCTAGGGACAAATCTTACTTGGTAAGGACTAATTAGCTCAGACATGATGGCCTTTAATATGAGTGCCAACATTTCGGTGATGAGTTTATATGATGTATTACATAAGTTGATTGGCCTTAGCTTGTGCGGTGCTTTCGGTTGTTTTACCTTAGGAATTAGAACTAGAAGTGCATTATTGACCCTCTCGATCGATTCCATGCCGCAAAAGATGTCCTTAGCGAAGTTATACAGGGACTCCCCTATGAAGTGCCAATTATGCTGATAGAAAATGGGTTGGAAGCTGTCTAGACTAGGAGCTTTGTAAGGAGCCATGCTGAAGATGACGGCTTTGACTTCTTCCTTAGTTATTAGAAGGTTGAAACTTGAAAGTGTCTAGGAGGCACTAGTTGAGTGGAGGGAAGGGTTGCGCCAACACTGGACTCTATGGTGATTGTTCTTTTGTATAAAGAAGTTTGAAGTGTTGAATTGCTGTCGTCGAGTGTAGAGGTTTTTCTTCATCAATCAAAACTTCGTTTGAGTTCATCATTTGATAATGGCGGTCATGTGGAAGAAACGTGTGCTGTGGTCGCTATGCTTAATCCATTTTCACCTTGATTTCTTGTATCAAAGAATCTTTTCCTAAGCCAATGCAAGTTCGAACTCATTGGTTAAAGAAGCTTCTAGATTTTCTGAGGTGAGTAGTCGACCAACGATGCAAGACTTCCTGTTCAATTCCTGCAGGCTTTTTCTTTTTGACACCAAGAAGAGATGAGACAGATTGCTAGGATGCACTTGGAAAGTTGTCATGTGAGTGTCAAGCTTCAAAGGCTTTCTTCTATGTTATTTAGTGGACAAGAAGTAGATAGGAGTAAGGGATGGAAATCAAATTTTACCAATGAGAGGACTTTTAGCTAAGCATCTGGGAAAGTAATTCTCCATGCCTGATCTTTATGGCCCCGTTTGGTTGGGGAATAAGACTTGGATTAAGGTCTTATTCCTCAGTTTTTTACCAAACGACCAAAAAATATTTTGGTGGGCTCCACCGCATTAATTGTTGGAGTAAGGAAAAAGGTGAGAATTTTGTACTCCAAGTCCACCTTGGACTAAGATGATCCAGGTGGATTAAGAGGTTGAAAGTATCTGCTGGATTAAAATTTTGTAATCCATCTACAGTGACTTTTGAACCGAACGATCCCATGGTATTCTATGTAGCCTTGGCAGAGTGTTTCTTGGACATGGACCCATTGAGTGCTGTACATATTAATTGGCTAAACCAGTTGGGGTGGAATAAGTCCTGGACTTCGACATGTCTATCAATAATATTTTCTTCTCGTGGGTCTCGATCAATAATAAAGTCTACAGTGTCTGTGGTGTAAGGAAGCTTTTGACAATTCTTTATTCTTTTATGAATCTGGTCTAAGGAATTAAATCAATTTGAATTATACTATTATATCTTTTAAGCAAAGTAAAATGAGCCTTACAAAAAGGTTGTCCATCACTTCATTTCAAATTGGTATCCTTCGAGATTCAAACTCCCAACTCCTAAAGTAAGTTAAGTTTGAAAACAATTTTGGATTCTAATAAATAAATAAATAAATTAATTAATAAATATAAAAGTATATCATTTTGCGAGAGAAAAATGATTTCTTATTTTAAAAAATGATTTTTTTATCAGCATAATAAAATGATCTTTTAGAAACATAGTTTTCATCAAAAAATTGATGTTGGTGGTCAAAGAAGTTTTACAATTTCTTAGACTTGCCAACCATTTTTTGCCTTAGTCAACAAGAGAAAGACTACCCAAGGTCAAGAAGGAAA
Organism: Pontederia paniculata; assembly: GCA_001647135.1. NCBI lineage: Eukaryota > Viridiplantae > Streptophyta > Magnoliopsida > Commelinales > Pontederiaceae > Pontederia > Pontederia paniculata. Next base: position 40,642 of record LTAE01000735.1, read on the forward strand.
ATAAAGTGCCCCCAAGTTTGGGCAGAGCCATAAACGTCACGGTCCACAGGGGTAATAAATTATTATCACATTTGGCCATGTAAATGTCGAAAAAAACATTAGATAACAATTTACATAATAAAATCCATTTGGGATAAAAATATTGGCATCTTGTTATTAGCGTTAATATCACTATATTAGCGTTTGAGTATGAAGGAAATACTAATCAACATGTTCTCTTACTGTGGGATCATATATATATATATGATTCAATTGATCTATGTATGTGAAAGTAACACAAAGACACTTAATTATATCATTGAGCTTACAAAATTGCATTATTCTTATAGCAATTAATTGTTTCAATCAGCTAGCAAATTAGACTTTTGAAATAGAGATTCTGTAGGGAGAGTTTTACTCTTTTCATTTTGAATTAAATTAATCAAGTTCGATCAGCACGACGGCACACCTAATTAGTAGATATGTGTCCTAGAGATAACGGGAGCTAGTCGATCCTTAGAGTCATCAATTTAGTCAGAGGAGTATTATTCTATTCTTTACCTCGATTCTGAATTAGTCAGGTGTTAGTAGCCCTATACATCGGTAGTCTCGAACAAATACCAAAAAAAAGAATCAATGATGGATGATTTTATTTTATTTTATAAATGTGTATACTATGTATCATGTTAATAATGAAAAAATGCTAAATTTTTTTTTCACATTTTATATATTTTGAGGTCATAGAACAATAAAAGGATGGAATAAGGTTTAATTCTATTTATCTCATCAAACTCTTTATTAAAATGATAAGGGTATAGTTGCTATTTTTTTAAAATTAGTTATAGTATGAATATATATTTTTTTAAGTGAAAGCATTCAAGTGAAATTGTCTACTCTTTTTTAAATAATTAGAATAATAATTATTATCCACTTAAATATCAATTACCCAAATCAAACGACCTCTTAGAGCCCACCAAATGTATTCTTATTCTTGACAAACTTTTTCTACATTGTTTTTATACAATTGTTTATATCATTATTATATCTGAAAAATTAAATAAGTGGGAATTGGAATAGAAATGCTAATAGTGTAAAGTGTGTGGGTATATTTGTCAAACTACTACTATCTTCTCAAAAAGTATATAACCGTTGCACTTCCAAGTTCCAACTGCCCTTCCAACATTTCCTTCTCCTGTTTCTGGTTGTTTCCTCAGCACCTTCCCCTGTCATTTTCTTCCATAAACACAACCAAGAGCACCATAATTCTTACCATATTGCAGAAATCCGAGATTATTGTGGTACTTTTCAATCTCTGTGTATGTTCTTATCTCTGCTCAAACTATTTGCCCTTCCTCCTCTTGACCTGACAAGCTGAACAAAGGACTAGCACCAAGTGAAAAATGGCGAGCCTCCGATGGAGGCTTGTAACCTTTCCGATTCTTCTGACGATGACGATGGCCATAAGCTCGGCTGTCGGTCGATTCGTAGTGGAGAAGAACAGCATCGCCGTGGTCTCGCCGGAGCATCTTATGGGTCGGCATGATGCCGCCATTGCGAACTTCGGCGTGCCGGACTACGGAGGGGCCTTGACCGGTGTTGTCATGTACCCTGACAGGAGGAGCACCACCGGCTGTAGTGCCTTCAGTTCCAGCTTCAAGTCCGAGTCCAACAGACCAGTGGTTCTGCTTCTGGACCGCGGAGGTGATTGAAAGCCACAACTGTTCCTTTCTTGCTTCTTCGCCTTCCTTTCTGTATCTTGCACGATTTGCTTTCCCAAGTTTGCATTGAGATGGTGCATGGACAAGTAGATATATCTCCTACACAAATAGACAATTCAATTCATAGTTACATTGTACTATCAAGTATCAAACTTCATTGCTACATGCTGGACCATGATTTGTGTTTTGGTGGTTTTTGTTTGGCAATATTTATCAAAGACTTCGACTTTCCATGACAATTTAGAGTTCGAAAGTGAATTTGCTAATTCTGGTTCTTTTAATCTGATCTATCTGCATAAAAGTTCTGTAGATTTCTGTGCTTAGGTGAGTTTTGGTCAGGTTCCATTCCTTCATCTCTTGTGCAACTTTTAGGTAGCAATTATACCAGACTTGGATTCTAAGTAAAGATTAATTAAGGAGGACCACCCAACATAAAGCACTAATCCTCTCTTCCACCTGCTCCAGATTGCTACTTTGCTCTGAAGGCATGGAATGGGCAGCAAGCTGGTGCAGCTGCAGTTCTGATTGCTGACACCTATTTCGAGCCTTTGTTGACCATGAACAGCACTGAGGAGGGTCAGAACACAGACTATGTAGAAAGTATCACTATCCCCTCGGCGCTCATCGACAGAAGTTTCAGCGAGGCCCTGAAGAATGCATTAGCAAACAATGCCGGTGAAGAAGTCGTGGTTAAGCTCGATTGGATAGAATCCATGCCTCATCCCGATGATCGGGTCGAATACGAGTTCTGGACTAATAGCAATGATGAATGCGGCGCTCACTGCGATGATCAGGTGAACTTTGTTAAGAACTTCAAGGGCCACGCCCAGCTCCTTGAGCAAGGAGGATTCACCAAGTTCACGCCACATTACATCACCTTGTTCTGCCCAGAAGCCTTCATTCTTAGCAAGCAATGTAGAGTTCAGTGCATCAACAATGGCAGATACTGCTCGCCGGACCCTGAGCTAGTCTTGGGCCAAGGGTATGATGGGAGAGACATTGTGATAGAGAACCTGAGGCAGCTTTGTGTGCATCGAGTAGCGAATGAAAGCGGGAAGCCATGGGTTTGGTGGAATTTTGTTACAGACTACCATATCAGATGCTCAATGAAGGAAAAACGCTATAGCAAGCAGTGTGTTGAGGATGTCGTTAAATCCCTCAGTAAGTCCATGAACTTCAATAGAGAATTCTACCTCTTGCGGTAACTTGAAGAAGAAATCTCAGTTACATGCTCATGAACTATAACAGGTCTTCCCCTGGATAAGATTTCAAAATGCATGGGTGACCCAGAAGCTGATGTCGAAAATGATTTGCTGAAAAGGGAGCAAGAACTTCAGGTACTAAAACTCTAAAGACATTCTATTTTGTAATGTTTATGGCAGAAGATTTCTTAACCTTAAGCTTGACAACAGTTGTGTAGGCCTTTATTTCTGAAGACAGTTGTTTAGACATCTATGGTTATGAATTTATGATATTTTTTTGTTACTGTTATAGTTTGGCCAGGGCACTCGAGGAGATGTAACTATCTTGCCTACTCTTGTTATAAACAAAGTTCAATATCGAGGTTTGACACAGTCCTTTGCTAATTTTTTTATTGCATCTGTTGTCAAACCAAGCATTTTATTTTTTAAATGATACAAAAGAATTAATTTGAAGTATTTCAAATCTAATCAGCATAGATGATTCTCAAATTGTCTTGCATAACATAATTTTAAACTAAATACCATAGTTTTGAATGAAAAAAAGAAACAATTTGTAGCAAAGTGAATACATGTGGCTTCAGTGGAACAAAAACTCAATAGTTTCCAAGTATGTCTTATGAGCATATGTGCTATTGCCTGATATGTTAAAATTTTAATTCTAAAGGAAAATTAGAGAGCAGTGCTGTTCTGAAGACCTTATGTGCTGGCTTTAAAGAGACTACTGAGCCTTCTGTTTGTTTGAACAAAGGTCTATCCTTATTCCTTAAACAGCTAAGTTTCTTGTTCCTTTGCAAATCTCTGTAATTTTTTTTGTTTGATCAGATATTGAGACTAATGAATGTGCCAATTCAAATGGTGGATGTTGGCAGAATAAGCAACTAAATATCACAGCTTGCAAGGTATTTCTTCTGTACTTAATGTTTCGTCTCCTAAATTTTTTTTCAACAAAATTTTCAGACCATTTTAATGCTAGTTCAACATTTTCCAATTTAGGACACCTTCAGGGGCAGAGTCTGTGAGTGCCCTGTAGTTAACAATGTTCAGTATGAAGGAGATGGATATACAACATGTACAGGTAATTATCTATCTACTTTTGATGATCTGAAACATATAGCTTTATAGAACTATTCTCATCATATTACCTTGTTTTTCTACTGGCGAGTTCCAGCTGTTGGACCAGGAAGATGTGCAGTGGACAATGGAGGATGCTGGTCTGAAACAATTGATGGACAAACTTTTTCTGCTTGCTCAGTACTGTCTATCACAATGACTGGTGTTCCTCATTTTCCTTTCTACACATAAAATTTGTACCTCACTGTTGTTTGTTCCTTTTCTTTTGCTTTGTTGCAAAAGCAGGATTCAGAATTGATTGGGTGCCGTTGCCCTTATGGATTTTATGGTGATGGTTACAAATGTGAAGGTAGCCAGTCACTTTCCATTGGCACTTGACATATTTCAGTTAATTATCACACCAGAGTTATCTAATACTTGCTGTTTGTATCAACTAAATTTAACAGATGTGGATGAATGCAAGGAAAAGCTTAACTGTCCCGGGTGTTCTTGCAAGAACACCTGGGGAGGATATGACTGCAAGTGCAAAGGCAACCTTTTGTACATGAAGGGCGAGGACACATGCATTGGTGAGCACAAATGCCTCAAGATTCATGTCTTATACAACATCAGAACTTTTCCTTTTCTCTTCATCAAGAGCTTGTGCCATCAGCACTGTTCATACATAGTTGTCATTTTGATGCAGCCAAGAGTGTGTCACCATTTGGATGGACCTTGGTATTCTTAGTGCTGTCATGTGTGATTGGTGCTGGGGTAGCAGGCTACAGATTCTACAAATATAGGCTTCGGGTAATGTTCATTAATCTGAAACTGAACAGTAAACTAAGGACTTGTTGCTGATGACAAATTTGATGCTTTACTTTTTACAGTCATACATGGACTCGGAGATCATGTCAATCATGTCTCAGTACATGCCAATTGACAACCATCACAAGGAGTCACAGCCTCTAAAAGAAGATACAAGAGTCTAACTATAAGGACTTTGTTTACTTAGTGTTACTAATCCATGACAAGGTTTTCACATTTGGGAGGAGGGAGCGTGTAGCGCACTTTTAATGTAGTGCGTGTAGCGTAACATAAAGTAACAACATTATCTGTATAAAAAAAGTTGAACATTATTTATTTATACAGAAAGTGTCGCTACTTTCTATACAAGTGCGCTACATATTTATTTTAACCTTCGCATTTTATTTACATTGTAGAGGATCAATGTAAATTCACAGGTAGAATTTTGCATGTAAGTATTTGACTCGGCATAGATAAAGATTTTGCTTTGTATCATATTATATTATTCATGATGATAATCATATTATATCAAGAAATCTTAATTTATAAGATTTTATCCGTTTAATTTTAAAAATTTCGATGATATTTTTTGTTTTCATCCACTTTGTTAAAAAAATGAACAAAAATACACTAAAAAGGTTCATATTATCTTTTTTTATCTTTAAATCAGCTTTTCTTGAGGTATCTTTTATTTATATACAGGATTGGACGAAGATTCCCAAGCAAAAACCTAATTGAAAAAATACTGTGATTTATTTTTTTGTTTATGAAGTTCCCAAGTTGGATCAATTTTAAAAGTTAAAATAGATAATTTTATAATTCAAAAAGTTTAAATCTCATAATAATTTTGAAAAGAAAACTCCGCAAAAGTTCGTGCGAATAAGAGTGATAAATAGCTATTTTTCACTTTAAAAAAATCTCGTATTTGAATCCCGTGCGATCCGATGTGAATATCATATTAAGCGAGATCGATGATGGATCATATTGAAGTACTTCAATATGTGGCTAATGCGAATAATTATTAATATCGCATGACTTAAAAAATCCACGTCGTTTTTCGGATAATGAAATTACAACTTAAAAAAAAATATGGATAGTGAATTCGAGGACCCCAAACCCTATGCAGGCCATTAAAATGTGGCATAAAGGGCCGTTTTGAGGAGCCCAAATCCTACGTGGGCCTACATCCACATAAATATCGCGTAAGGATACAAAACCATATCCGCGACATCTGTTGCGTTCCCCAGCCGCCCGCTGTCGCCGGAGCCCCGACCTCGCCGCCGTCCTCCGGTTCACTTCGTCCTCCTCCTGCCGTCTCCTTCTAGGCGGTATGTCAAATCTGATTGAATTCTATATTTTCTCACCAAATTGGCTTCCTTCTCGCTGTTATCGTCTACAAAGGAGCAAAATTTCTTAACAGATCGATTAATGGGTGAGCGTGAGTTCGTCGACAAGGACAAGCTGATACTGCGAGGTCTGCAGTTTCATGGTTTCCATGGCGTGAAACAGGAGGAGAAGAAGCTTGGTCAGAAGTTCTTGGTTGATGTGGACGCCTGGTTGGATTTACGCAGCGCTGGTATATCCGACGACCTGTCTGATACCGTCAGCTACACCGATATCTACAGGTTCTACATGATCTCTCCTCTCCCTTTTGCTTGTACATTGATCCACTTGGATGGCCACTGAGGTCACCTGTAACACATTCTGCATTCAACACGAGCATTTTACCAGTGAAAATGTAGGAAATAGAGTGTCATCTCATACAACCTGAAACGACGAAGTCTCGGCATCCAACCAAAGTAGTAAACCCTCGAATTGGCGGCGTGTAGCCTTGTTAATATCTGATTGACATAAAAAAATGACGTTTTATATATGGTAATCGAGTTTGGAACCTCTTTGTAGAGGTCTTGTGACACTGCACTGCAATTACAGAAGCTTTACTTTTGCTAGTTTGATTTCACTGTGAAAAGTAGATTTGTATGTCATCAGGATTAGGTTTAGAACAATGGTGTTTTATAGTGATAGAAGGCCCTGGAATTTCAGGTTGACAGTTGGCCGAAAAGTGGATAGTGATTCCTTATGCACAGTAACTTTTTTCAGAGGCTTCTGATTCAAGTGCTAAAGGATGCGGTGGTACAGTTCTTTGGAAAAGATTCAGTCGAGAGATGTTGGATTATAACTTGTATAATTCACGAGAGAAGCTTAATATAGTACCTTGATGGGAAGTGGAAGCTCAGAAACTCTTTAGGGCTTTTCCACGAACAGTTGGCGTGAACTCCGGTAACTTTCCAAATCGGAGCGCTATTCCGACAGCTCAAGTGTCTCAGAATGATCTAGAACAGGGTGGTCTACATGGTCTTCAGCACACAGATTGACATTATACTGTACTCAAACAGGTTCTCTCTTTTTCTTTTTATAGCTCCCAAGGAGCCGCTGGGAAGAACAAGAGCCAGCCACAACTTGTGGCTGTTTCCCATGGGTTCAATGCACACAGTTATGTGCACATTGATGTGTGCATTAAGGCACACACCATGGGTGCCTTGCCCAAAGTAGGTGGTCAACATGAGAAAACATAAGGATTTAGGTAGACCTCGACTTTGGACACTTTAGTTGTTCCTTGTAGTTTCCATTATTAGTTCACCTCTCCAGGTTTTTTACATGTAGATGTCAACTTTATCCATCTAAATAAAGATATCGACTTTATCAAACAGATTTCCAAGTTAGAAAAGCAAGGAAAATATCATTCTTTTCCTGCATGTTATGCAGTTTATTTCCAAATTGATTTTTTTACTTATGACTTCCTCTGAAGTTTCAGACAGTAGAACGAAAGTTACTATTACTATTAGATTGTAACGCCACTGAAACACCCTTGTGTGTGGAAGTTAGGTGATCCATGCATATTTTGGATTTAGGATGCAGTAATGAACTAGATCAACAATAGGGTGTGGTCCATGTATATTCAGATTTTTAAGTCCTTAAAATTGATGCAACCATTATGGACCTATTTTCAGCTTACTTTGTCACTAATTCCTGCCAATTTTTTATGCTAGCATACCCATATTATACCGTTGAATTCTATACTTTTACAGGCACCTTATTCTTGATTGGATAATCTGCTTTAAAGGCATCCAGAGATGACGTTTCGCGTTTGATAATTATATGCAATAAATATTTTGTGAAAACTAGTAACCTGATATCACTTAAACTTAATATTTTCAAGAATCACCAAATGATTACATAATCAAACACAATGTTGCACTTTGAGATATTGAACTTTTTGCAGTTATCTAAATGTGCATGCACTTTAACTACATAACAGCAGTGGTTAATCTCGGCATGCTGGTGATACAGGATCGCCAAAGAAGTTGTGGAAGGCCCATCCCAGAATCTCTTGGAGTCGGTTGCGCATCTAATTGCAAACACTACACTGCTTAAATACCCTCAGATATCTGCTGTGAAAGTAAAGGTTGGCAAACCTCATGTTGCTGTTCCTGGCACCATCGACTATTTGGGTGTCGAAATATTTAGATACAAAAGCTGAACAGCCGTGATCAGCATGGAGCATTATAAGGACTATATACATAATCTCTGCAACAAGCAATATGGAAAATGTTTGTCACTCTCTTCCTACATGATGGAGCAAAAATCTCTTTATTTTTGAAGCTTTTATATAGATATAAGCTGTCCTATACTTGATAACATGCTTTACTTCTCTGATTAGGTTTCCCTGTGGATGATGTATTCAACGAGATGCTTAAAATTTCCCAATGATAAGCTGACTTTTCTCTGTGGTAGTTCTTTTAGGGGTACCTCTCAAATAAATGTGTCTACAAATAGTTAATTACTTGTTTTGGTAGCCATGTTATGAAGTTGATGATAATACGGCAACAAAGCTTCCAGAAGTCTGATCCTTTCTTTTCTTTTCAACTCTTCTGATTTATTGTTAGGCGAGTTTTTCTCCGTGTGGAAACAACAAAATTGTTCTTATGTGATCTGCAATTTCCCTTTAACTTAAATTGTATTCGTTCGTTTGTGATTTTTCTTTGGACCTTTCTTTTACTAGATTTGGATGGCATGAGCCGAGTGATTGGATTGCCAATGTTTAAAAATAAAAGAAATGTGTAATTTCAAAGGATTTTATATATGTATATATAATATATATAATAATTGGCTCAAGGTCCAAACTAAAGCAATACGTGGATGGATCCACATCTAGAAGCAAAGAATTGTAATGAGTTGTTGCTCACGTTGTTTGACAAATTGCATAATCCCTGTTTGACCGTGAAATATTTCTTGACGAAGAACAAAAGAAACCATCGAAAAACATAAACATGCTTTGGAGTCCGACTAAATAGTCTAATAAAACAATATTCCTTTCTTGAATTAATTACTACCGATAGTTTCAATTTTTTATTAACACATTAAGAAATCGAATCTGATCTTTGATAATTCTGATTACATTAAAAAAATCGAGCTATTTAGCTCACAAAAAATAAAAGAAGCATGAATAATAATTCCCGGGTGCGAAGTCCAAATTAAATATTTTTTTCCCTATATGATAACATCAGGGTAACACCTCAAGATGAAAAAAGAATAAAGTAACATAAAAAAAGTATTATGGAAGTGGAACCTGAATTATATGTTTTGCATTATTGAATCGTCAATTATTAACTAATTAATTAATTAATAGTACCCCTCGACACAAAAAAAATGAGATAACGAACAATCAGAATTAGTAATTTCGATTTAAATTTAAAATTATTAATTTAATTGAAAAATTATATTTTTTTATTCCAAAATTAATTAAATAATAATTTTGTACATATACTCGAAATAAAGAGATGGCGAGCATCTTTTCAATTCTAACACGCCGAAGCCGCCAACGGCCCGGCTCCAATAAGATCATCCGATAGTCGTTCGTTAGGGGAACCTGCGGGATAACTTAACGGAGCCGTCAGAGATCCCAACACCACTTGGTAAAGAGGTGAGATGGATATCTTTGTTTAAAAACGTTGTCGTTGGACTTGGTCTGGAAAGGGGGAGAGAGAGAGAGAGAAGAGAGAGAGAGAGAGAGAGGAAAGGTGATGCCTTCCACGAAGCTGAAGCGATCGCCCTCGTCCTCGTCCTCGTCCTCGCTCTCGCTCTCGCCCACCACCGCGTTGCTCGATTCCAATCGCTCCACCTCTCTTTGTTGACTCCTTTGGTCGCTGTCTTCTTCGCCCGCCAAAGAACGCTTCTTGCCATCTCTCCTCTCTCTCTCTCTCTCCTCTGCAGTCAAACGACGAACAGCAATACATAAAGAACGTTTCTTCCCCTTTATCTTTTCCTCTGAAAGTTCGCCGCTTCGTTTTGGTGTCTGCAGGAGAAGATTTGAAGCAAATATCTGCGTTTTAGTCTTCAAAGCTCGATCTTCTTCTTGCTTTGTCCCCGTCCAGAGTCGAAGCACGAGCGAGGAAGAGGGGATCCATTGGGAGAAGAGAGAAAGAAGGAATTTTGTCTGGAAAGTTAGCTGATTTCTTGTGTTGTTGGAAGGATTAGCTGCAGATTACTTCGGATTCGATTACAAAAAAGAATTCTTTGACGGAAGGAAGAGAGGGAACTAGAAATTCCTAAGAGGGAAGGAAGGAGAAGGAATTTTGGGTGGAAAGGTTGTTGCTTTCTGTTCGTTCCAGAAGAACAGGCCGCCCGTTTGCTTCGGTTTAAGTCTCAAATTATCATATTTAACGTTGTTTGGTAATCGTTTTCGTGCGTCCGGATGAGCAATTCGAACGGTTTCGCGCCTGCTTCGAGCTCGGGGTCCGGTGATGGATCGGCGTCCGGGAGCAAAACCAAGAGGCCAAAATGTAATACGCCTTCAGAATAACATCTTTCTGTTTGCACGTTTATATTGTCCCTCTCTTGCCATTTCATCTTTATCAGATTGTTATTATTTATCAACCAGTTTTTTTCTCCCAAATTCTTCATCTTTTGAGTTGCCAATGGTGTTTCTTTTTGGTAGCATAAATTTGATGCAGGCTTTTGGAAGCAATTTTAATACCAGCTTACATTCACTTGCTTATTGTACCTTGTTGATGTTTTATTGGATGTTCAGATTCAAGATTTACTCAACAGGAGCTCCCAGCATGTAAACCCATCCTTACTCCAAAATGGGTAAGCTTTAGACCCCTGTATCCAGCATGTCTTTCAGCATTTTTTTACCTCTGCATATTTATTGAAGATTAGAAGTCACCCTGATATATACCTGACAGTAGCAACATCACCTTTTCTAGGTGATCTCTGTGTTCTTCCTTATAGCTATCATCTTCGTTCCAATCGGCATTGGATCGCTAATAACATCTAACAAGGTATGTCAATGTCTGATTTTCCATTAGTTCAAAGGTGGCATCATAGATATCAATTTGATATAGTTTTAGCTCTTTGTTGCTAACTAAGCATGTTTCCATTTGTTAGGTTGTGGAAATAGTATATCGGTATGATACAGAGTGCATACCAACCAACATGTCTGATAATAAGGTGGCCTACATACAAAATTCTGCAATCAATAAGACCTGCACTAGAACACTCACGGTATTGCGATCCCCCTTTGTATGTTATTTGGTTGTCATTTTCTTGGGGAAGTAGATTCATCATTTACTTGCTTGATATATGGGTAACATTAAAAAGTTTCCCATATGTGCAACGCATCTAGAATAACAAGCATTACTTCGTTATAGGTACCAAAAGATATGGATTCGCCTATTTATGTCTACTATCAACTTGATAACTTCTACCAGAACCATAGAAGGTATGCTCATATGTATATTATTGCATTATTCCGATGTGAATTTTCTCTTTAACTTTTGATCATAGTTGTATAACACCTTAAAATTATGCAAAAGCAAAACTTTTACCTGTTATATTAGTAACAAGATTCCAAATCAGGTATGTGAAGAGCCGCAATGATGCACAACTGAGGAGTGCAAAGAATGCAAATGAGACCGATGGGTGTGATCCAGAAAGCGGAAATGGTTCTCCAATTGTTCCATGTGGCCTGATAGCTTGGAGTCTTTTCAATGACACATACAGCTTTGCTGTTGCCAAGAAAAATATAACGGTAAATAAGACTGGAATATCCTGGAAGAGTGACAGAGACCACAAGTTCGGAAGTGATGTTTTTCCTCGGAACTTTCAAAATGGATCTCTTATTGGTGGTGCAAGTCTTGATCCAACAATTGCTGTGAGTCTGTTATCTTCTGCATTTCCTTGTACTTATTTGCTTAAGAATAATCTAACGTTAAAAAAGAAAGTTGCACCCCCCCTAAAAAAATAAAAATAATGAAAGTTGCAAATATTTCTATATTGAGTCTCTCAAAAAAAGAATCTCTGTTGAGGTAATAAAAGTTTTGACTCCTCCAATATTTCTGTAAAAATTAGCAAAGGGTGGGTGTGAATCATTCAGTGACATCAAATGATGACTTTATTTCTCCAGAAGATGTGTTTAGTTATAGTTTTTGCTAATAATTCTTGATTGTATGTCTTTTCTTGAAGTCAAACCGTTACCTCTTATTCATCAGATGATGACTGTTAATTTTGTTGCTAACAGTTGAACAAGCAAGAAAACCTCATTGTTTGGATGCGTACAGCTGCACTCCCCACATTCCGAAAGTTGTATGGGAGAATTGAGCAGGATCTGAAAGAAAACGATACTATAACTGTGACATTGGAGAATAATTACAACACTTACAGCTTCAATGGAAAGAAGAAGTTGGTACTTTCCACAACAACATGGCTTGGTGGAAAAAACGACTTCCTTGGTCTTGCATACCTGACCATTGGAGGGTTATGCTTATTTTTGGGAGTGTCCTTTGCATTGATATATTTGATAAAACCTAGGTAAGGATTGTTCACTTTATTTTTCAAATTAAATTGTTATTTCTTTTCCATAAGATAAATGAATTTTAATTATAACTTGTTTAAACTGTTGATGCTGTCTATTGCAACTCACTTTCAGTTAAGCCCGATTGCCAACATAGATACCACTATGACAGAAAACCTGCATCTTAATATGATAATTCATATTCGTGGAATTAGAATACGGTCTGATCCTTGGAAGTTTGAACATAAAATTCATATAATTATCTGATGACATATGTTCCTGTCAAGGTTGTGTAAGGCCCATAAGATGAGAAAATATTTATTACGGTTATTACCCCTCGAGAAAACAAATTATTGTTGGGTTCTGCTTAATATTAGTTGTTTGCTATGCTGAACGTGATGCTTTGCTCGAATTGTGTTGTCTGGTTTAATTACATCATAATCTACATTTAGAAGAACCACACTTAGTGATGGTTCAGACTGTAGTATGGCGGCAAAGTACGAGACAGTTTCTGATGTGTGCATCATTCTAATCGTGCACATGAACCGTCCCTTTTATACATGTCGGCATTCTTTACATAATTTCATTATCATGTCTGGTCATGTTTATAGATTTCTAGTAATCCAAATTACACAGTCCATTTCGAAACCGGATGTGCCTATTATTATCTGCACAATGCAATTACAAAGCCAAAGATCACAAAATGGTTTTAGTGTTCTCATTGTTGGATATTCCTTTTTACAGGAAGCTTGGTGATCCTACATACCTGTCATGGAACAGGAGTCCTTCAGGCCGCTGAGCCTGGCTTGGTTTGGCAGACTGGCCTTTGTCACGATTGGTAATGATACTGCAATGCTCTATATATATAGTTTGTAGTATGGCCTTTGTAATTTGAAGTGTACTCCATGAGAGGTTCAATTTTCATTGTAAATTGAATGGTAAATCACATGTGTAATTATCTGAATGAATTTATACAACTGGTTAGTTTTTCTTATTGCTGATATTTTTTTTCTGAAAGTTCGACTTGGTCTGGGAATCCAATTATTTCTTCATCTACATGGGTCAATGGATGTATTATAACTTCCAAATTTGCTCTGAACGACCTAAATTAACTCCCGTTTAAGCTCAATTTCAATATCAATTTTTTTATATACAATTTTGATGGATTTTAATCATGTTCATAGGATAATCATTTTACAACTGATAAATTACAAAAGCCTAGCGGACAAATTCGACGGTCATTAATAGTGGAATTCACGGTATATATATATATATATATATATATATATGGATTAATGCACGCACTATATATATTTTACTGGAAGTAAGGAAGACCGTGTCTCTAATGAATCATCGAATTTAAGATTTAAAAAATAAATTTTAAATAGATTATTTCAAATGCAATTATTCATAAGATGTGAGACAGGATGTATCTTATATATATAATATGATTAATTATTAGTGTAGAAAGAAGGATATTTGTAGAAAGGATAAATAAGATAAAAGTATAGTTTATAAAAATGTGAGTAGGAATTATTAATTGGGTGTGGCTTACTGAAATCTTGGTATCATTTTTTATCCATTTTATCCTCTACTTTTTTGGGAAAAGACAATGAAGATAAAATTTGAGAAGATGCTATTTCTCCCGTGAGTACAAAAGATATTGTCATACTCACTAGATTTAAACTACGAATTCAACCATAATTTTTTTTCTCTTTAATATTTTCATTCTACATATGTTTTATTTGAAAGAAATATCTTATTGTTTACTTTGAGCTAGAAAAATATTTCACACACTCCCTTATGAACTTTTATCTTTAACACCAACGAAGGATAATAGAAGGTAACAGAGGAAAATAAAAATTAGAGAAAAGAAATAAAAGAGAATGAAGATGAAATATAATTTTATTTAGCTGATATAACTAAAGGAAAGAAAAAAAATATAATTTTTATTAAACGAATATATCCTAATGTATATGTTTATATATTTGAATTACGTATGAGTAAAATTGGAAGTATAATTTAAATATTTCTTTTAGCTATATATATATATATATATATATATATATATATGATTTAAAAAAAATGAAGATGCTCTCTACTTAAGTAGAGAGCATCATGCTACTTATATTTTTAATCGTAGGATGTATGATGGATAGATTTAGGAGAGAAAAAAAGTAAGAGAAAGAAAATCTAATCTCCATCGTAGATTTAACATCCTACGGTTGAAGATGTAGGTAACATGGTGCTCCCTACTTAATTAGGGAGCACCTACATCGAACCCATATGATTTAGTGAAAGTAAGAAAGCGACTATCTCTTATGATTCGTCGAATTTGAGATTTATGATTAGAAAAAAATAAAAAAAAACTTAAATAGATTATTTATTTAATGTATTATATACATATAATATGATTAATTATTAGTGTAGAAAGATGGAAATTTGTTGAAAGGATAAATAAATAAGATAAAAGTATAGTTTATGAAACTGTGAGTAGTAATTATTAATTGGGTGTGGCTTACTGAAATCTTGATATTATTTTTTTATTCATTTTATCCTTTACTTTTTTGGCAAAAGACAATGAAGATAAAATTTGAGAAGATGCTATTTCTCCCGTGAGTACAAAAGATATTGTGATACTCACAAGATTTAAACTACAAAAGATAATGTTGAATACTATCCTCCACCATATTTTTTTTTTCTCTTTAATATTTTCATTCTACATATGTTTTATTTGAAAGAAATATCTTATAATTTATTTTGAGCTAGAAAAATATTTCACACACTCCCTTATGAAGTTTTATCTTTAACACTAATGAAGGGTAAAAGAAGGTAATGAAGGGAAATAAAAATTAAAGGAAGAAAATGAAAGAGAATGAATGTGAAATAATTAATCTTGTTTGACTGATATAACTAAAGGAAAGAAAAAATAATATATTTTTTGTTGTACGAATATATCTTAATATTTATATATTGAGAAGAAAAAATAATATATTTTTTGTTGGACGAATATATCTTAATATTTATATATTTGGATTACGTTGAAAGTATAATTTAAATATTTTTTTCTTCTTTACATCCTAATTTAAAGTTGAAAGAAAAAAATAGATATTTGAAGTGGAGTGAATATATTTTGGTAAAACAACCTCTGCAGTGCCAATAAAAAGAATCATTGATTACTTATCATTTAACTTCTTTTAAAAATGTGTCAATTTTGATATGAACTGCTAATAATTTTATTTATTAGGATAAACAAAAATTTAAAATTTTTGAACTAATTTATTTTATCTTTTTATTTGGCCTCATAATGGTGAGGGAGTGGGTGTCATGGTCAATTGACTGACCTGGGGGTGCCAAAATTGCATGTGTCATGTTACTGTTCCCAATAACCCCAGCAAGTAAATAAATGGATAGATGAATATGATGCAAATGTAGGTGGTAAAATAATTCCAACTCCACCATCAATATTATATTAGTAGGGTAAATGAGATTTATTAATATTATTTGGGTCTTAAATGAGATTTATTAATATTATTTGGGTCTTCACTATGTCAAGAAAATATTATATTTTATTTAATTATTTATTTATATATATATATATATATATTAAAAAAGAAAAAAATGAAGATATTACCTACTTAAATAGATAGCTCCGTACTACTTCTCATAACAATCGCGAGATGTTAAATATACGATAGATATAAAATTTTCTCTTTCTTAAATAATTTATTATAAATTATTAAATTTATCGAACATCTTACGATTATTAAGATAAGTAGTACGATATTACCTATTTAAATAGGTAGGGACTTAAAAAATATCTTCACTTCCATTTTACTTTTATCGCACAATTAACATGTGGATCCCACCAGTGCAAATAAAAAATTATTTATTCAAAAAATGGCCATCACAATTTTTAAAAATTTGAACTAAAATAATTTATATTTTAAAAGAAATTAATTTAAAAGGGGTTTCAAAAATCGTTGTCGGAGAGTCCGAACCTTCTTGATGGAGAAGGTTTCGTCGCTCTTGGTTTCCGTCTTCGGCGGTCGCGGCGCCGGTGCCGACGACGAGGGGAACGTGGATTCGCCGGCGGAGCCGTCGGCTAAGGTGACCGCCATCGTCGTATACCCCATCAAGTCCTGCCGGGGGATCTCCGTGCCTCAAGCTTGCGTCACCTCCACCGGTAACACTCCTTGCTCCCTCCGAGTCGGTTCTTTATACGTGTGTAGGTTGATTGCAGTATTTTCTTTTTCTGTTAGAGTTGGGAAATTTTGGTTCTTTATGCTTGAAGGAGTCTCTTAGCATCAATTGGTAATGGAAAGATGATGTTTTTTTTTCTGATATTAAAGGGGTAACAGAGATTGAGTATTATTTATGTAGATTGTTCTTATCATAAGGACCTTAATCACATAAGCTATTTTTTTCTCTGAGATTGTATATATCTGTGTTAACTAATTCCAAGTTCATATGCTCACATTTTATATAAGTTTCTACGAATGGATTCAATCTCTTTTAATGTTTTAACTTTTATCCCTATATAAAGCTTGAATCTTGATCATGATCTTATCTTAAATTTTCGATTACAGGGTTTCGGTGGGATCGACAATGGGTGGTGGTGAATTCTTCAGGAAGGGCATATACTCAGAGGGTGGAAGCAAAGCTTGCTCTGGTTGAGACAGAGCTGCCTGCAGATGCATTTTCTGAAGATTGGGAACCAACAGATGATTCCTATATGGGTAATATTATTGTGCACTGTTATTTTAGTTATTAAGTGCTTTAATCCTTCTTTTCAAACTTTCTTGCACTCCTGTGTTTCATTCATCTTACAACAATTCTACAGTTATAAAAGCCCCGGAAATGGATGCGCTAAAGGTGCCATTGAAGAGGGAAGGACCTGTAATCAGTGATGTATCTGTATGGGAGTGGTCTGGTTCTGCTTTTGATGAAGGACTAGAGGCATTTGAATGGTTTTCAAAATACCTTGGCAAACCAAGTCGTCTAGTGCGCTTTAACACTTGTATGTTCTTACCTTAACCATGTTTGGATGTATCCTCACAGTTACCTTCTCCGTCATTTACTCTTTTATTGATTGTTAGCCCCCATTTTTTATCTTTGAGAAAAGATATACACACTCAGTTGTCAGTTATTCACGTCTCACATTTCCAATATGTGTATGTTTTCTTTTCTGAAGTATGACTAATCCTGAAGTTAGTAACAAAGATTTTCGAGGTAAGGTGTCCCTCGGTCGGACACCTCACCAGTCGGACTTGGTGTCTGAGGTAAGAGAGGTTCCGGCAGAAACACTCTTACCGAGTCGAGTAAAAGTGTCTCATTGCAGACGAATGAACAATTGCCTTTTGATATGTTATTTCTCTGGACCATCTTACTTACTATATCAGTGTTTTTGCACTGGCTCTTCATTTTTCCATTTGTCAAATTGCACTAGGCACTTTATCAACTTCATGTAAGGTATAACCAATTATAGAATTTTCTTTTAACAATTAAATTTTTGTATCTGAAATTGCAGCAACAGAAACTAGACTTGTGGATCCCGAATTCGCAGAGGGACACAAGATCGTGTTCTCTGATGGATATCCATTCTTGTTGTTATCCCAGGTCAGTTACACTGGAAGTGGGACTACTTTACTTTCAACACCATGTGGCACTAAATAGATAACATATCCAACTGTTTAATGCAGGGATCAATGAGTGAATTAAATGCACATCTGGAAGAACCATTGCCAATCAATCGCTTTAGGCCAAAGTAAGGAACCAGCATATGCTCAAATTTCAAATTTAGCATAATCCTTACTTGCAATGATTTAGTTTGGTTAGAATGTTCATTTCACATTGTTAATCTGGTTTGCAACTGAACTAGTTCTCTCAAGGAAACAAAGAAATTGAACAATTTTTCACAACTCATGATTCATTTTTAGAAACTTAATTGAATGTTACATTTTCTCTTTTCAGTATCATTGTTGATGGATGTGATCCATTTGCAGAGGATATGTGGACACTAATGAAGATTAATAAGTTAACTTTTCGTGGTGTAAAATTATGTTCAAGGTGTAAGGTAATTGATATATCTACATTTATAAGATAGTGCTAATGCTTTTAGATGTTGTTAGTCTTATGTTAAATGTTAAACATTTTTGCTAAATGGTTATTGTTTCTATTGAATTTGGGTGTTAACTGTGCAGTTTGCACATGTACCCCATGAAACACTTAAATCCTTCAAACTCATTTATGTTTGTGTCTTTTAACAGTATCTGCAGCATTTATGATCAACTTTATATGAATATAATGTTAGCATTTATAGTTTATATTATTCTGTTGTCAATCATTGTATTCTGCATCCTACTTTTTTACGTATATTTCATTTTCTTGGACAACACTTGGGTCTGATCTCCGTGGTTGCATATGTAACTTCAGTTTGAAACTTCGAAACTTTCTTTAGGTCCCAACTATCGACCAAGAGACCGGGATTGCTGGCAAGGAACCTACTGAAACCCTAGGCAACTTTAGATCTGCTCATGCACTGCACTTGAACAAGAAAAGGCAGGGCAAGGTAAAACTCTTCTTTAGCATTGTCCTTGGACAAAGTTTCCTCCATTTGTAGATGCATATAATCTGACCCTTCCACCGGATTTTAACACTGTGATCTAATGGTTTTACTCCTTATCAACTTCTCCATGCATCATGTACTAATTGCAGGTATACTTTGGACAAAATTTGGTTTGCAAGGAGGCCCTCTCCCTTCCTGACAAAGGGAAAACTATTGCCATCGGTGATCCTGTTTTCGTTCTTCTTAAGCTCTCTTCTTATGCTGAGGCAGGAGTTTAACGCTAATATCTACACTTTGAATAGATTGCAAAATGCAACGAACTCAAAGTATTGTTAGGCCCTTGGTTTATGACGTGCTTAAGTAATGGTTAACTACTTCATCATAATGCATGTCCAATTTGACACAGTTAATGTTATCGTCTCTGAACTAGTTTTGCGTCGAAACTTCCTGTTGTATTTGTGCTAGCAATGTTGTGAAATAAGAATGATGTAGTTGTAATAAAATACTCTCCTCTTCCTTTCATTCGCAGAGGAAATGGGCAGTGTCCCCTCATCTTATGAAAGTGGTTATCTTTCTTTTTCCTTTTTCTTTTAGTTTTTCATTATAAAAGAAATATTTTTTTAGGATTATTTTACTACTAACAGAAAATTATTAAAGTTGACACAGTAGAGAGAAAATGTTATTCTAAGCGATAAACAAACAATCACTACAAGAAAATAAAAGTTGAAAATTTATCTAATTTGATGACGGAGTTGAGAAAATAAATATAATTGAAATAACGCTGTTATGATAACCTCAAACTTTAAATACCTGTATTAGTATTACGCCCAAATCCTAATTTAGTTGAAAAAGAATTGATGGCAATGTTAGTGCCAAAATGGATCGGCTTAAGAAAAAATAGTCTAGAAATAAATATAAAAGACATTTTCAAAAGGAATTTCTTTTTGAAAAAAGTGAATCTTATTTTATCCAATATTAATCTACTTTTTTATCAACATGAAAGTATTGTTCAATTGATCACCACAAAAATGCTATCAAATAATGAGAAAATTAAATCATTTTTTTTCAAAAAAATATCAAAATAAACAGAACCTTAATCAATAAACGCTACACCATCTGTGAATAGAAGCTGAACAATCCATATAAAAAGACGTAATTGTAACTGTGAATAGAAGTAGAATAGAATACCAACAAAATCATACTAATGTAATGAAACATCAAGTAAGTGTATATGGTAAAATTTTCAGCATCGTTCAGAAAGAGATGCAACTTAGCATAAGGTTAAGAGATCAAATACAGTATTCGCCGTTGCAAAAGGTAACATGGTCTCATGCGATTGCCTGAACAGCTCTCTCAAAGTTGTCTTCGGCAGAAGAGAGGCGTCTAACAAGCATATGACTAGGATGTGACAACTTCAGCTGGCTGCGTAATCCAATTAAGATATAGTAGTAGCAATTAGATTATTGCTTTTGACTGCCTTTACAACTTTATAGTTTCACAAAATATGCAACTCTATCAAGGTCGAATAATCATGCTACAAAGGTGTAGTAATATTTATGCAATTAAGATATGGTAATAACAATGAGATGATTGCTTTCGGCTGCGTTTACAACTTTATAAATTCACAGAAAATGCAACTCCACCCAGTTCGAATAATGCTCAAAGGTACGGATAAATCTAACCTGATGCTTCAATATCAAACTTAAAGTTCAATTTATGATTATTTACTTGCCTGTACATGCATTTTATGAAAATTACATTTTTTTAAGGAATTACAAGACCTTTCGGCACAAGAATTCTGCAGCAACAATTATTTGTATGGTATAGCTCAAAAAGGATAAAATATAAAGAAAAGACAAATATGAAAAACTATAAAGCAAAAAGAACTGCTTTTTTTCTCGAGCGAAAGAACTGCCTATTAAGTCAACAATGAATCAAATTGGCTGTTTAGGATGTATTGGAATAGAAAATTAAACTAAAGTATAGATGAACACTTTAAGCATCTTTCACAAGCAAGTCTGCAGTAAATATTATAGGAGTTGGTACCAAGACGACAATTGTTCATGTATGCTGAGTAAAATAGGAATTATATACTGAATGCAATTAGAAGGCATGATGTATTATACAATGTAAGCATACATAAGAATATCAATCCACAATGTACATTTCAGGGATAAAAAATGCTAAATGAATTAACATTATATGTTAAACTTAGTTTTCATGAAACTTCCAAAGGTAGGAAAAACCTTTTTGATGTATGGAACACAACAAATCATGTTTAGTGCTGTAATTTACAGAGCCATTTCAGAAAGGTTCCAGATGTTATCAAGAAACACCGAAGAGATCACTTACTTGAGATATCGTGCAGAAGGCTTGCCAAGGTGAAGACTGCAGACAATTAAATTGGCCAAAGTTTCTGAATCTTTTGCATCCTGTTAAAACAACCAAGGGTCTTTATACTCATAACACAAATGAATATAGAATGACACTTTACAAGCTAACAAAAGAATTTTTCCTGAAGACAGTGCAACAGTCCTCTAGCAGAATAACGAAAGCTGTCCATGCCCTACCTTGTTCAGCGCTTCAAGCAATAGGGACTCCGCTTCATCAAAGCGACCCATGTGCATGCAACAGACTGCCTTGCCACTTAAAATCATTCCAGTCATTTGATATTTCTCAGAAAAATCCTGGAAAATAAGATAGGCTTCCTGGATCTTGGAACCACCCTGATATTGGAAAAGAGAACATCCATCAATGGAGGTAAAGCATCTCACTTTTTTTAATCATTTCAAATGAAGAAAGTCTTACCACAAACAAATCCAGCCACGCATTTGCAAGTTGTGTGAGTGTATGATCTTCATCAATTTGCTGCAAGATCTTAAGTTGTTTCTCAGCATAATCTGATCGATGCATTTTAATGTATATTTGCACATTCAATGCATGCCTGCAACCAAAGAAGTAACACTCGAAATCTAGTTTTATTATAGACTGAGCGTAGATAATTAGGAAAACATATGTCACTCCAAGTAAGCAGTGATTACCTAAGAATAGACAAGAATATAATACCTAATCCAAAAATAAATAAAAGAATATGATATCTAACATCAAAACAAAATCAGGATTATCTTTACCATTATGTACAGAAGGAAGTTGCTAGGCTATGAAATGAAAAAGGAGTGAAACGGTATCTTACAGTTCCATAGTCCCTCCAGAATTTGTATGCTTAAGTGCCTCATTATAATCTTGTTCATGCATGTATATAATCCCTGCGATAAGACGCAACACAGGATTGCTTGCAATGGCTGCATCACTGACCCACTCTTGTAGACTTGAAATAGCAGCTTCCTTAAAAGGCAAATAAACACTTAAATAAGAACAAGTGCATTGATCATGTGGATATGTTAGTGGATATTTTGAGAAAATGTACCAATGCATTCAAAAGAGAAGTAGAAATGTCCATCTTGAGTGCTTTACTTGAGAAGGTGAGTCATAAATTATTGCCACAATGTTGTCACACCCCTTATTTATTCACGATCAAAATTATTGTCACAATGGATTTAGACAATTGGGAAACTGTCAACTGATGGCTTGTAAAATAAGGAATAAGGATGAATATTTACAGAACAAACCATATATCATAATTAGCATCAGAAATGGGCCATTACTCTTGGCTAAAATAAAATATTTTTCTTTTTTGATGAGAGGACAAAAAATACAACTTGATTGCAAGATGAGAGCTACTGCTGCTGCAGTTAATCCTACTGAAGCATCAAGATATAGCAAATACTGAAGGAAGTAGAAGAAAATTATTGGGCTAATGTAAACAACAAAATATATCTGAAAATGAAGAAGCAATGCAACCATGTGAGCAGTACAATTTACTGTTCTACTCAACTGGAAGATGATACGAAACCTTGGAAACCATATTGGCAATCTTTCTGATATTGCTTTGCACCTTTTGCCATGTTTGATCATATAATAACTACATTTTTTTTTATTTATAGGTCGATCCACAACTCTCTACTTCGAGTTTAAAGAAAGAAAATGTGAGCCCCATGTTTATGGTAAAGTTTTCGCCTCACTTGTAAATTCATATCACATAATTGAGATAGATGACTACCACAACAACTTGTCCTTTGCACCTTGGACCAAGTACATTTTCGATTTACCAATTGTTCTCATGTAAACATGCATTGATATATTTTTACAAGCATTCGGATGACTTTTAATTTTCTTTAAACTTTCTATGAAAAAGAAGCTGAACTTCATACCTACACTTTACATTTTGCCCACAATTTTCGCATTAAGAAACGCTATAAAGATAACAATGTCAAAAGCATACAATCCATCCCTCCGAAGCAAGGAACATTATCACAGTGTTCGAGATCCAATACAAAAGGGATCCAAATCCCCAGATCTAAAAGCTCAAGACCATTCAAATAGATAACGAGAACCAAAGAAGGAGGAGAAAAAACCATACTTTGTCGCCGGAGAGGTAGAGGGCGAGCAATTTGACGGCCTGGAGGGCGGTGGGAGCGGACGAATCGATCTCACTGATCACCAGCTGCAAAAGGGACCGCGAGATCCAATCGGGAACCGAGACCATCTTTAGATCGGGAAAACAACATCGAAATTTTAAATTCCGGAGGAGGGCTCACGGAGGCACCTGATGGGAGCCGAGGGCGATGTAAGAGCGGTGCACGAGGGTGTCGCGCTCGATGGCCTCGTCGGCGGAGAGGTGCGGGACGTCGCTGTTGTTGATCGCCGCCTGGTAGGCGCCGAGGTAGAAGTTGTTCCGCAGAGCGAAGAGGTGGTCCGGGGACGTCGCCGCCGTCGCCATCCTCCGATCACGAGATCTTCGAGCGCGAGGAAGGAGGTAGAGAGAGAGAGAGAACGGGAGGAGAGAGAGAGGAGAGAGAGAGAGAACCTTCTTCGTCTCTTGTAGACCATCTGACTATTTTATATCAATCAATTCGACGGTGCAGATCTACAGTGTAGAGCAGCTTGCTCTACACCTATTTCGATGAATTCAACAATTATTTATTAATTAAAAAATAGATTATAATTATAATTATTGGGATTATATAATGGATGATCGTACTTAAATCCTTGAATTTATTTTATTAATTTAATTATTATAATATTTATTATTTTGAATGACCAAATTATTTCGAGGTACATATATTATTTTATCGACAAAATTAATTAATTTCACAATTATCCGATTGATTGAATAAGATGATATGAATGTTGTATACTACATTTATCTCTTCTATAACATTTTTTTAGTTTAATTATATGTTAAAGTCTTTGTTTTATTAAGGTAGGACAATCTTGTAAGAATGATATTTATTTTTTATATATTTTTATCATGAGGACCTCTTTTTCCACCTAGGAACATTACTTGCTTACTTACCATTTTAAGACTAATCTTGGTAATGTTTTTTTTTTCATTTGGTGAAAACATAGAGCTATTTATAAACAGTAACACATTTCTTATGGACAAATTTAGCACATGGTTCCAAAGATGAGTTTCATCTCTTAACTTCATGACTCTTTCTTTAAGTCCTTTTTTTATTTTAAGTTTTTTTTTCACTTTTTTGTTAATTAGGTTAGTGTTATTAGTTAGTTCTCACGTCACAAACATTGTTCTCACTAGCTAGAGAGAGGTGGTTCACACTTTTTTCAATTTTTTTTCTTTTGAATTTTAAAATATTAATTTATATAAGTAGGCGTGATACATAAGAGAGAGGAAGTGATATGCAAGATAGAGTTAGTTAAGAAAGTTGGAAAATCAGCTTTAGTCCATTAGGGAAACTATTTAGAGAAATAATGTCAAGTTGATAAACATACAAGATGAAGTTTGGAGATTAAACAACTAAGTTATAATTTGGTTGCGGGAACCTCGTTTCTTAATGATGTCTAACTTATTAACTTTCTAGTTTCTAAATTAAGATCGCTGAACATGTTAACCGAGTGAGCTAACTCAAAGATTGATCATAATGTTTTCTTTTTTAATAGGTAAGCTTTTTATGTTTCGGTTGATAGGTACGATCCATCCCGACATAGTCGACCGTTAGCCGTCACGAGGGGTTAATATAAACAAATTATTATATCAAGTTCAAATATTTGAACGTTGCGGAAGAATAAAAATAAATTTAATCCAAGTCATGGATTTGCCAAAAATTTCGACAGCATCTCGACATAAAATGGATAAGTGATAAAAATGCTCATGTATACAACAGTTTATATAAACTGAATATAAACATAAAAAATGACAACTGCCCGTCAAATGTACAGACTGTGATCACAGTAGCACGATGACTCGACATCAAAATAGGAATATAAGGAACATCGGTCCTCAAAAATTCACACGTGAGTTATAATCAACATCTCAAATCCGTATGACCAAAACGGATGAATAATATGAGACAAATAGAAAGTTAGAAACTATAAAAATTTTCTACTCATAAGTAAATGGTAATAAGCAAGTATAAGAGGACTACTCTAGTCCGTCGACCTCACACATGCACAAATCTCAATCCATGCATATCATATAACATATCTAGCAATCATCACTTGTAAAATGGAAAGCGATGGGTGGGCATAAAAGTGGCTCAGTGAGTGGAGGGAACACAATATCGAAATCCAGTAAAACCGAAGCACACAATGCATATCGATAAAAATGGCGATAAAACCATGCAATGTATATCATGTAAAACATTTATCCTTCATAGTTACAAAAGAAAGTAAACTAACGAAGGATGAGTCCTCACTAAGGTCGTATGGCCAATACGTATCCTAAGTGAGTTGTGCGGACTGAGGCTTGCCAATCATACACGGACTTAATGGTTTACCTACATCGACGTCGTCCACCTTGGGATGTACACATGGGTACTAGGATTTAATAGTTGCCGCTATGAAATGATCTTAATATTTGTCGCACCTACTCGGAGTTGATCATTCCCCGATGCTATGCAAAAATCACGCCACGAGGCGGTTTTTATCATGACATGTCATATATGTGTATGAATGCATATGCATTTGATAATATAGTATATAGCAAAGGGTGCTAATCTAGGAAGATCATCAAATCCCATAAAACTCGAAAATCCGAGAAAATATCATAAAAATCATCGAGAAGTCCACAACAAGAACAAGTGCCATAATCATGAATCTGAGCATGATTTATTTAATTTAAAAACATGGCACACAATCACATATTTCATATGATGCATAACATACACATGGATGCATAAATCCATTCAAAAAAGGTGTCTTACCTCGGCGTAAGACTATAGACTGCTACTTGAGCATACTTACTATAATTGTGATAATTCCACTCACCTCGATATCGCGTAGGCTCCTAAAGTTCAACGCATCCGAGTCCAAATCAAAACAAGAACTTAATCATAATTTCCATAATTACATGAATCACATTCTCAATACATTCTACAACTTGAAACAATAATTTATCATTTGAGTAATACACTTGATTAAGCACTCAATCTTTCAATAACTATTTCTAATTGTCACTCACCGCGTACGATGTGGAGTGGCGCTAGCGTGCGCGGATCCCGTAGGCTCTAGCTCTCAAGTGATGCAAAGACGAGCTACATATCAAAATGTTTGCGAGCCATTGTTCAAATCTTTATTTATAAAAATCAGCACCCATGATCTTTACAATCCATAAGTTAATTTACCTCGTGTGGATAGGCCTCGAGTCTGAAACCACGATAGTCTCAAGTATCAAATGCGAACCTACATGCATATGATTAAATGGTTCGCCCCTCTTATCTAAACCAAATCAACCTTGAATTAAGACATTATTAACTTTATAAACTCATCGTGTGCAGCCTTAAATCATCGGATTCCTATTCGATTCCAGTAGCATCAAGTACCCGGAAAATCTGAAAAATCAGCACACGTATGCCTTGGGGTCAGCTAGCATATAATCCCTAAGCAATTATTTAATCAAGTCTGAATCACCCTCAACTTACCTAGGACAGCTCGCAACTCGTCGGAATCCAATGTGTCGCGAGCCTCGTCTTGAATCTGAAAAATCAGTACATGTACACACTGAAATCAGCAAGCACACCACCGACCCTAATCTTAATATGATTATTGCATACCAGCGAAGAGACAGGAAAGGTAGCGTTCGGATTGTCTTCTTCGCTGCCGGCGACACGCTCACGAACGCCGGACTCGAATCTCCTAAACATTCATAGGAAATCATTCATCAAACTCATCTCTCATCCATCACAAGATGATTTAGACAGAACTTAAACTCACCAGGAGACTATCTATCACCGATAAGCCGCCAATGATCGAAATCTACGTGAGCCTCGTTGGTGCGATTATCCCTGTCGGAAAGCAGAAGGAAACGGTAAGCCTCCTTGAATCAAAATCGAAACCGCTCTCTATGTAAGTCAGCTCACCGGAAGAGAAGAATGAAGGTCGAGCCGCTTCATCAAGTAGCAAACCGTGTCCAGCGAACTCAAATCCGTGAGAGGGTGCGGCATCATCGGAAAATCAGCAAGGAAATCAACCATAAAACCCCAAACTCATCAGAAAATGCATCATAAACTGAGTTAAATCGAAACATACACTCACCGAGGAGAGAAGAACGAAAACCCGAAAATGCACTGTCCGTCGAGTCGTGAATCGTGTTCCGGCAACCCAAGGAAATCAGTTCCTAAAACCCAAAAATCTGCATAAAATCGACCTAAAAAGAAATCAGAAATGTGTTGGATCAACGCCTAATCTTATCGGAGAGAAAACCCGAAGAATCGAGCTCGAACGCCACCGGACTTCTTCCCCCAACATCGGCGCCGTCGCTGCTCGAGCTCCACCTGCACGCCGTCGAAACGGAAATCAACTTGCATCATGGCCTTCGCGTCGTCGAGAGGGTGAGAGATGTACCCTCCGATTGCCGAGTAGCTGCCGGAGTCGCCGCTGCTGCCGCTACCCTGGCTGTTGTCGTGCGTGAAGGAGAAGAACGGGAGAGAGGGGGCGGCACTGTAGCAGCGTAGGGGAGAGAAGGAGGGGTTTTTATAAAACCTCCTGGACATGTGTCACGATCAGAGCGGCCGGATATGTTTTTATTTAATTTTTATTCTTTTAATTCCCTTGAGAAAAGACGAGAAACCCTGTTAAAATAAAAAAAATAAAAAACGCCACTGTGGGCTTTGCATTTCTGTTGGGCTTTTACAGGTAATACCTTGAATGATTTATTCTCCAAATTTAGTAGCACACTCCTCAGTTAAAAGTGTTCTCGTTACATTAGGGTCTATTATATTTTTGAGTAGTAATTTCATATATTTTCATAATGGTGTCCTTAGCCATAATCTGAAATAAATTTCTTTGGAGGAGCACATATATAAACTCCTAAGATTTGGATGAAGAATTGATTTAAATCATTGTAGTTCTCTTTAAGATTTTCTTATTGATAATTTTGTCATTGTTTGAGCATGTAACTAGGCTAAAAATGAATCTCATGTATTTTTATGTGTGATTTTCACATTTTTCGATTGATATCCACAATAGTTTCTTTCTAATTAGCATCTTAATGTGACTTTCCATAGTCCACATGACAAAAGTAATTTAAACTAATTTCAAAAGAATTTGATGCTATAAAAGTACCGTATTTTTTTTTGATAGAATTCTTTATAGAGTAACTTAGAATTCACTCGAAAGAAAAAGGACCAGACAAGTTTTGAGTGTAAACCTATTTATAATTAAATTCTAACAATAAATAATAACAAATTTTGAATAAGATTTCAAATTAAATCAAACTATAGTTTCTCTTATCTATCTACTATTCTCGACCTACGTTAGAATGAAAACCCTACCAAACTCGAGACAAATTTGAACTTCAACAACAAGACTGACACAAGAGTAAATTACACGAGCAAACATCCAACTTTATATTTTTTTCACATGTCGATCACTAAGCTTGACTTTGTAACAAGATGATCATTCAACTTAAAATTTTTTCACGTGCGATCATTTTGATTAGTCACTAAACTTCACTTTGTAACAAGATGATCATCCAACTTAAAAAAATTTCACACGCGATCATTTTAATTGGCTACCATCTATTTTATGTTATTCTCCTTATATGAATGCCATTAAACAATTTTTTTCTCTTTCCTCCATGTCGATTAATTCTATTATATATTTTTCCTTTCTTCTACGTGACAAAAATAAATTAACAAAAAAAAAAATAATGGCGACGATGTTAGGCAATAATCCTGTGCAATATCTTTTATTTCCTGTTTCTCCATTATATGTTTCCCGTTTATCTTTTCCCTGTTTATGGTAAGACCAATTCGAATTGCATTCAGAATTGGTAAGACCAATTTGAATGACAATCAGAATTGATAAGGTCAATTTGAATTATATTTCAGAATTGGTAAGACTAATTCAAATTGCACAATTTGAATTGTATTCAGAATTCAAAATACCAATTCAAATTGTATCCAGAATTCTATGTTTTCACAAATTCTATAAATATGAAGAAAATCTAAAAAGCAACATTAGTTGACTGCGCCTCAAAATCCTATTCTTCTCTTTTCTTTTGTTTTCCCCTTTGCTAATTCTGCATCACAATCTAGTCTAGCGCTAACAAGTGGTATCAGAGCCTCGTTTGTTGCAAATCCCAGGAGATTGTGATGGCGAGCGAGGGTGCAGAGAGTCCCGCACGAGGGGTGGTGGTGGAACGCATCGTGAAGGAGATCGGATCATCGATCATCTACCCCGAGTTGACGCGAACAAACTATCATGAGTGGGAACTCGTGATGAAGGTGAATCTTGAAGCACAAGGGCTATGGGAGGCTATCGAGGACGACAAGGTCGAGCGCCGCGAGGATCGGCTAGCCTTGGCTGCCCTCCTTCGCGCGGTGCCGGCTGAGATGCAGTCAACTCTCGCGGTGAAGAAGATGACAAAAGAGGCGTGGGAGGCGATACGAGTGATGCGCATGGGCGTCGCTCGTGTCCAAGAAGCCAACACCCAAAGGCTTCTCAAGGAGTTCGAGAACATCTGCTTCAAGGATGGCGAGTCTGACGATGACTTTGCCATGCCCATCGTCGGGCTTGCAAGCATCTTGCGGGCGCTGGGCGAGACGGTGGAGGAGGTGCGTGTCATCAAGAAAATCCTATGCGTTGTGCTACCACGGTATTCACAGATCGTTGTCTCGATCGAGACCCTGCTTGATCTTAAGACGATTTTGGTTGAGGAACTAGTGGGGCGACTACGCGCAGCGGAGGATCGCTTCGACATCGACACAATCACCGACAAGGCCGGGCGTCTTCTTCTCGCAGGGGAGGACTGGTTGGCCAAGTACAAGCATAGGCTCCAGCCGACATCATCATCGACCAACGACAAGGCGGCCCGATGGAAGGCGAATGGCGGAGCGCGACCTGATGGCCATGACACCGCGTTGAAGTTGACCTCTGAGGGCACTCCGCGTCGCCGAGGCAAATGTCACAACTACGGCATATATGGCCATTGGGCGAAGGAGTGCAAGAGGCCACGACGCGAGCGCAAGGAGGAGACCTACATTGCGAAGATGGAGGGTCAGGTGCAACACCCGACACTGTTGATGGTTGTGACGATCGAGGAGCGCATAGAGGAGCATGTCGTACACCTCAACGAGCACAAGGTGCATCTGGCGGACCACGACGACGACGGGTGGGTGCTCGACACGGGGGCGAGTAACCACATGATGGGGTGCAGGTCCGCACTTGCGTCTCTCAACGATAATGGGTGCGGGTTTGAGGAACACTGTGAGTGGAACTGGGGCGAGAAAAACGGCGATGCTGCCCCACCAGCCATGTTCAATGTTGAACTCTTTACCGAGGTCGGGGGTGCAGCAACACGCGATGACGGGGCTCCACAGCAGCCTCAATCTCCAGCTACACCAAGGTCGCCTCCAGCAACATCGGCGACTGCAACTCCAGCCGTCGGCTTCGCCACACCACTGACGGACGACGCCTTCGACTCCGAAGGAGTTCCCCAGCGATATCGGACGCTGCAGGACTTGATGGACGCCACCGAGGAGATCACTGAGTATGAGTACAGTGGCATGTGTCTACTTGCAGCTGAGAACCATCAAGTGTAGAAGAGGCACTGGTGGAACACGCGTGACATGATGCAATGGAGGCTAAAATGAAGTCAATTTATGACAACAAGACATGGGAGTTTGTTGCGCTCCCACCAGGACACAAGGCGATAGGATTGAAGTGGGTCTTCAAAGTCAAAAAAGATCCGGCGGGCAATATTGTCAAACACAAAGCCCACCTCGTCGCCAAGGGGTATGCACAAAGTCAAGAAGTAGACTTTGATGAAATATTCACGCCAGTAGCGCGATGGAGAATGTGCGGCTGCTGCTCGCGCTAGCTGCACATGGCGGTTGGCAGATACACCATATGGATGTGAAGTCCGCATTTTTGAATGGAGAATTGGCGGAAGAGGTGTATGTGCAGCAGCCTCCCGGCTTCATCGGCGTTAGTAATCGCGGAAAGGTGCTGAAATTGAAGAAGGCGCTATACGGACTGCCGCAAGCGTCGCGAGCTTGGAATGCCAAG
>LTAE01000736.1:0-14019 GCA_001647135.1 Pontederia paniculata
AGGTGGAAATTTGGGGAAATGAAATTCTTAATTGCCATCAGATGCAGTACAAGTTTATTGCAATTGAATCGGATTTTAAGACATTGGTGCTCAGATGAGCTTTCCATGGAAGATTAGAAATACAATGAGAGATATTTGGCACTTGCTATCTTTTCTTTTGATAATTTTACTCTCATACACGTAATAGAGAAGTTAATAGGACAATAGACTTCTTAGCTAATTTTGACAGGTCATCACCTAATGATGATTTTTGATCATATATCGAGAAATTATGTACTCTGGTATTTCTAGTTTTTCTGGCTAATAGATATTAGATAAGCTTTATCATTTTTCCAATAAAAATGTAAGCAAAAAGTTGAGCAACTTTAAAGTCTTTCTGTGTGATAAATTAGAGGTGATATGAGCTAAGTAAAATAACAACAACAACAAAACTTTATCCTATTGAATAGGATCGACTACATGATTCATACAATGTTATTACGCTCTATTAATAATCAAATTTTTTAGTATATTATTTATCAATAGATCTCATTCTATTAGCTCATTAAGTATTCACTTTGACTTAAAATAACTCGTGCTAGATTCAACATCATCCAGATACATGCAAAAAAAAGGTCCTGAATCTCCTGAAGAAGGTTTTTTTTTTATTTCCATTACTTTGGCACAAGATCTTGTCTTGAACTAAAGACAATACTCATACTTTACAACTGCACACTTGGAACTGACATCCACACACACAAAATAACATGAAAGAGAGGAAACAGACTACATTCTGAAAAAACTTGTTTTGATCCCCTTGGTTCCTCTTTCTCCTTTTAGTTCTAGTTAACTGAACCAACTACTCTTTGGTACATGGCCCGAAGCACGATATCTTGCTGCATCTTCTTCCACCTTTAGCAGTTCCTCTCCGCGCTTGGCCACGACCATTGCTCTCTTCTCTTCTGCTTCCTTGTGAACCATGGCGACTTTGTTCTTCATCTTTTCAGCATATTCTGCCTTCTTCTTCTCTAATTTTTCCTGCCAATAATAATTGCTTGTCATGCACCTTTTATTTGAATGCATTAAGATTTTTTTTATGACACCGTGAGAGATCCTTTTTTCCTACTTTTAGTGGATACCAATTGTGAATTATCAACTAACTATAGATTCATCTATGACACTGAGATTACAAGTGGAACTGATATAGTGAGACAATGAAACTTCATGCAGAACAGACTCCAACCAGATTCTGAAGCATTCACTCAGTATCAGAAAACCGAAAAGAAATGTTTCATGTATCTATATATAATGATGTGAATGACATCTGAATTGTACTATCAACGACATCGAATGATGCAAGACCACTTGAAATCAAGCACATGCCTAAATGCTTTATGATAAAAACACTATCTGGCTTTCGTTCTTCGAAGAATTCAAAAGTAGTATGTATAACAAACTTGTGAACTATGTGCTGGTGTCATGTAAAATAATCAAACTCTTCTGGCTCTCTCAAGATTTCAGGATCCTGCCCTGAAGGTAGTTTGATGCAAAGTTGAAACCATAATATGCAGATGGCGCACTAAGTATTAACGAAAACAATTACCTCCAATCTTCTCAGCTCAGCCTCAAGAGATATCCTCTTTGTGTTCTCCCAAGCACTAATTGATGACATCTTCTTCTGGGCTCTGTTTGCAGTTAAAAGAATAAAATTGAATCAAATTATGGCGACAAAGTTAGAACATTATTTAATTATGAAATTAACAGTGGAATTATCATAGGAACTGGGAAAAGAGAATGTCTAGCCTTCCAACTTTGGCATTCAGAAAGCATTACAATTTCTGTGCTGAACACAATGAAAAGCTTAAACACATTCTGTTAAACATATTAGAAATTTCCAGTTAGAGTAACATAGATTAAGACAGTTCTCTTCGGGCACAGTGGAGAGAGAGAGAGAGAGAGCAAGCAGTATGTTGTGGTGTACTCAATCAACACATCAAGGAACTGTTTCTTACTTATTTTCAGCTTTGGTCTTCTCACTTTCTTCCCAGGCTTTGATTAAATTGTCCTTCTTCTCGCTCTCCAACTTCGTGAGAACAGCATCTGCGCAGGCAAAAAAACAAATGTTTCTTGTACACTTCTGAATCTTACAAGATCAAAAACAAAAACTTCCATTTAGCAATCATAATAATTTGTTCGTACGAATCATACCTCTATAAACTGATCCTCCTGAGCTATTTTGTGCTGCATGCACAAGAAACCAACAACAGTAAAATGAACTACTTTTATAAAAGTAACAATCAGATAGAAAAATAATCTACAGAAAAAAATTGCCACAAGCTCAAATCTTTCTGAGCTTCCAGTGATCCCAAAAATGATCTCAAATTTCGCCAAATCTCAGTACCAGAATCCAAAATTCTTCGAACTTACAAGATGAAAACAGTAGCATTTTATTGAAAGCTGACGACTTTCACAAGAAACAGACGAAGGAAGCGCGCAAAAGAAACAGGGGAGGAAGAACGAAGGGAAAGAGAGGGCACGTACTGGTGGCGACAGGGGCAGGTTTGGAATCCTCCACCTTCTCCGACTCTTGTGCCGGCGGAGAGGGCTCCGATGCCGGCAACGGCGACGGCAGCTCCACCGTGGCCGGCTTCTCCTCTGCCATTAATTAATGCTGTATAATTCTGAGTGCGTGCGAGAGCTTGCCGCAGCAGCAGAGCTTTTATAGCCTCGTAATATTTGCATATGTTAAGCGGTTCGTGCCGTGCACATAAAATATTTTATGCGGGAGCCCGATCTGACCTTTGATTTCTACGGTAAAACTTACATCCAAAGTTTTAATTGCCTTTTCTCTAAAAAAAGGCTCAAAATTTTCTTTACCGAACTCAAAATAGTTAAATAGAAAAATAGGCAGTTTCTATTTTTTAACATGTGATGGGTGGTCTTGGTCAATTTGTGTTATGAGTGAATAATACTTTTTTATGGTACTGATTTTTTTTCCTCATATATCAATTCAATTTAATGATTATAGTAAGTTAAATAACAGACGTGATCAACCCATTCAATTAATCTCGATTCCTCATGTTTTGTATTAAATTGTGATGCTGATAAGAGTATTTTTATAAGCTTTTGATATGTGTTGTGAGGACATTCTTATATATAGGATATGATAATTGTGGGTGATGGAAAAAGTTAATGGCAGGAAAAAAACATCAAGGCATTATATGATTTTAGTGCCCGTGAGAACACACTTCGCCACCTAACAAAATATATATTTTTTAAAAAAATTACGAGTTTACTTCTTTTAACTTTACTTCGATCAATTATTTGATCAATATTATTGACACATCATTTTAATCTTAAATATTCTTTCACCTAAAGAAGACAAAAGTCTATTTTATGACTTTGAGGAAAAGACTAAAATCAATTCTTAACTCTAAATAAAAGATATTAATTAGTTAGAATGACTATCATGATTCAATCATGATCTATTCTATGTGCACAATAAATCATCATGAGGTGTAATATCACTCGCGCCATCGACACATATCAAATCCTAATTATCTATAGACTTGAATTCACAATAGAGAAAACCTCTCGTGAGTTGTGATACTTAATATATAATGATCATATATAAAAAAAATATAAATTGACAATGGGTTCTAGCATGTTCAGTATATGCGTATATTATCAACTATAATGAATAATTCATACGACAACTCCATTAATCAATAAGCACAAGTTTTATGTTGACCTTTATCATCTTCCTTAAATATCATAATTTATTGGCAGCATGAATATTAATTGCATCTCATCATGTGATGTCCATATCATTCTCGTTCAATATATTCAAGCCACATGTAAACTTATGAGCATTTTACTTTTTTTTTCTCTTATTATCTTATCTTAAGTGAAATAATCATTACATGCAATAATGTACCTTACCAATATATTAAAAAAATTGATTGACCATGATGCCTTATGACTAGCTAGATCATGGGTCTCTTTCCGACCCAAATAAAACTTCATGAACAATAGTCCCTTAAGAAATTCAAATACCCTACGTCTGAGGTTCGTGTTAATAATAGAAATAAATCTCTCAATTCACCAGGGTTCATCTTCTTCATACATAAATTCAATCACAATACATTATATTTTTTAAGTCCTACTATTAGTTGAGTTAGATTTTCGTTTAAGGTCACTTGAACTTACACTATATGTCAGATCATCTTTAATTGATCAAAACAATCAAATCATATACATGCATGTGAGCAGTTTAAATCAATAGGGCATTTTGTGAGGGAACACAACCCGCATCGAAGGACGACGCGACCCATGTTGCCCTTCTTGAGAGGCATTTGGTTCGAACGCGAGTTGTGTTCCACCGAACACGGTCCAAGTTTCTAGGCGATGTGGCATGCATTGTATCAACTTGATGTCCGGTTTGAGTCTATGTATAGATATGGACCACGACAGAAGATAACGCGGTCCGAGTAGGGTTAGAGCTTCTTTGTCATTTTACCCTATAGAACACGAGTCACACCTCTGAGCAACATGACCCGTTTTAGGATTAGGGTTTTCCTTTTGTTGTTCGTTGGAGGAACACGACCCACGTTAAAAATTTACAAGTCTCGTGTCTGACTTGATTCCGGCGTCACCCGCATAACACAAATCATGTTGTGCATGACACAATTTGTGTCTGGGATTCGGTTACTACCAATTCTAAATATAATTTTTCCCTCCGAGGATATTCAGGGGAGAAGATTTTGCTGGTTTTTTAAAATAATTTTAATACAAGAAGAGGGTTAAAAATCAGGCATGAACTTATATTAATTATCATCCTATTGCATATAAAAAAAATCTTATTACTGATTCTAATTACATACCTTCCCTACGATAATGTTATCTTTTATTTCGTTCATCATTCTATGTTGTCTTCCTTGTTCCTCCTTCATGAAAAATTATCTTATCCTTCCTCCGCATGTTGTTGATCTTCGTCAAGCGCTCCTAGTGAAATTCCCAAGCATGAAGGCTAAGGAATGATGATTCGGAGGATAGAGAAACATAGCTTGCCTTCAATCTCTAGAGAGGAGGAAGAGAGACATGAGAGGAGAGAGGAAGAATGATCTATGGATTGCTGGGAATTGGGGAAGAGAGAATTTGCGGGGTGAGAGTTTACATAGAGATGGATTAGGGTTTCAAGTAACTTAAAATATAATTACATCTAATCTAAACACAAATCGTACTTTGACACGTATGTGCAATTCAACTCGTTTCCTATCTAGACATGGTCCATGATCTACTTTTTATTTGATTTGCCTTAATACGATCAATATCTTTTTTCAACACGGTTCGTGTTGATCTTTCAATTCAATGCATTCGTCAATAGGATGCAACATGACCTACATCTGGATTGAACACGATCTGTGTTGGGTCATGTCTTGAGTTGGAGTATTACAGTTTAATTACGGGTGTCGTTCCTAAATACATTATTTCACTAAAAAAATTATAATTTTTTAAATATACTATTGTTAATTTAAAAAAAAACTAAAATTTTCGTTGTTATTAAGTAAAATATGTTAATAGTAAAAGAAAGGAAACATGTGTACGAAAATTTTTGACATGTATATGGCTTAATGAAATATATCAGTTAAAATTTCATCTTAATTACAACAACAAAATTTTAATCTTGAAAGAAATAAACATGTTAGTGAGAATTTTTTTCGTAATAAAAAAGTGACAATTGATTTTTTCTCGTCGCTTTTTATTTCTCATGTAAATGCTAGTTTTTCTCTACTATGCCACTGACATATTCTTCACATCATATTTTAATTGTTATTAACATATCCATTATTAGTTAATCTTATCCAATTATATTTACTAACCACATCATAGAGCAATAGTAATATATCTTATCTTATTCAATATACAAATATTATTTGTTAACTACACCACACCTTTTATTATTTAATTAGATCGTTGATATTTTTTTTCATGATTTAGGAATGTGTCTTCAGATAAATCTTATAATGGATTGCAAATAAAATTAATAAAAGAAATAAAAAGGTTTCATGTTTATTTTTTTATTGTCTTTTCATTTGGTTCGGTAATGACAAATCGCGCCAGTGTGATTGAACTCAAACCCCCAAATCGACTAAACCCAACCCAGTTACTAAAACGTTTAGGCTTCGGGTTTGAGTAATCAAACTAACCATTCGCCATGGCCGCCGCTTCCCTTCTTCCGCCGCCGCCGCCGCCGCCGCCGCGGCGGGAGGAAGGGGACGAGAGCTCAGAGGAGAACGGAAAGAAGAGGTGGGAATGGGGAGAGAAGGTCTCCGACGCTGTGCTCTCCCACTACCACTCTCTCCCGAAGAAGGGCAAGCCGCAGGGCCGTGAGACCACCGTCCTGGCCGCCTTTCTCCTATCCTCCCCTTCCAATGGTCACCCCCTCACTCCTCGATTCTTTCCGTCTCCACGCCCAATCCCTGAAGGTCTTGCTTCCGTCTCATTTCCCCAGGTATCGAGGTCGTGGCCATGGGGACTGGGACCAAGTGTATCGGGCGCTCACTCTTGAGCACCAAGGGCGACGTCGTCCACGACTCCCATGCCGAGATCATTGCTCGCAGATCGTTATTGAGGTTACTCTCTTGCTGTTATTCGCTCTTGCTAAGAGAAGGACTGCTACATCTCTCTCTCTCTCTCTCTCTCTCTCTCTCTCTCTCTCTCTCTCTCTCTCTCACTTTTTNTCTCTCTCTCTCTCTCTCTCTCTCTCTCTCTCTCTCTCTATTGCTGTCATAAGTCTCATCTTTGCTTCAGAATTTGCACGCAAATGCAAAAAAGATTGAATCTTTACTACCAAGCAGGTTCTTCTACTCGGAGATTGAACGTCTCGGGTGCGTTAGCGGTGAGAGTGCTTGTAATGGAGGTGATTCAGAGCCTGGCGATGCGTTGAGTTCAGCTTTTGGCTTGGATACTGGTTGTACTGACAAGAGAATGTACAAGTTGAATCCTGGTTGGCGATTGCATATGTATATCTCGCAGCTTCCCTGTATGAGATCTTTCGTTGTTGAAGATTACAATTGAGTTTTCCTTAGGTACAATTAGGATGGACGATCCTTTTTCATGTGACTTCTGATACGGCTGCATCGTGATTTTGTAGGTGGAGTTCTTTCAAATTCTGAATCGAAAGTTACACAAGTGCGTGAATGTCAAGCTGATGAGGGCTTGCTGCACAGCTATAAAATCACAGGCAAAAGACGTAAATTCCGCAGCTAGCTATCCATTTGACAGATTAGTTACCTGTTATCATTTTGTAAGTTTAAAGTCTGATAAAAATAAACACCCTACAAAGAGTTAACGCAAAAGATACTTTAAAAACCAACCCACTCATATGGTATTTTTTGCTACAAGGAAAGGCATACATATGACGAAAATTTGTTGTTACATGTCACCAAAAATACAAAAAAAATGACTGTACAAGAGGACAGTTGAATCTAGAAAATCTTTTGATTGTTTTGTGTAGTTTGTGCTTGAGTTTTAAGAGAACATCAGTAGTTCTATCCGTGTTGACACTTGCTAAGTCAGCTAAAGGCCATTGTTTAGCTCCCAAGTAGCCTGTTTATTTGTATATTTTGGTTACATATGTCGTTTTCAATTTTTTGTTAATAAGTTGGAAAACTGGAGGAACGGACCTCCTAACCTGGACAATTTACCCAAGCCAGATACTTGGGTACTAGTCCCAAAAATTGAGCCTGTTGACTGATTCTTTGTACGATGAAACAAAAAGTTCATTTGGCAGCAATAACCCTAAAAAAAGAAGCTAACCAATATTTCTGATATTGTCCTTAATATATGTAACTTTTTACACTAACTAGAAACTAGTGTAGTACTTTCTATATTGCTTTATGTCCTTCTCTTCTTTGTAGGAAGAGATGCATCACTTCAAAGTCAAAATGAATCTACCAAGGAAGATGCTCTAGATTATTCTTCAAATGATTATCCTCAAGTTTCATCCATGGTCCAAAAGAAACCTGGACGTGGGGATACAACTTTATCCATGAGTTGCTTTGATAAGATAATTCGCTGGAATGCTATAGGAATTCAAGGTTTGTATCTCGACTCTTGCAGAATGAAATTTGTGGCGGGTGTTGTTACATTACATACTCCATCTAGTTATGTGCAACTCATGCACATTAAAAGAAAAAAAAACAAAAAGCAATTCATTTGAGGGTATTCTCACTTTTTCTATTTTGCTAATACGATAGATATTTTTATATTAAACTAAATCCTGACATGCTATGGAAACTAAGGCCCGCCTGGTTCACAATTCACTGTTGATGGATTAAATATTTTAAATCCATCATGTAGTCTCCAAACCCTAATCCACAAGGAATAATTTAGTCTTGAGTCTCCTTAGAATACAAAAAGTTGGGGTTTTGTGTAGTCCAACATTTAGTGCTGTGTGGGATCCATGGCTAAGTTTTTGGGCGTTTGGTAAAAAAATAGGGAATAAGACCTTAATCCAGGTCTTATTCCCCAACCAAACGCCCCCTAAGAGTAT
Source organism: Pontederia paniculata (assembly GCA_001647135.1). NCBI lineage: Eukaryota > Viridiplantae > Streptophyta > Magnoliopsida > Commelinales > Pontederiaceae > Pontederia > Pontederia paniculata. The sequence continues at coordinate 8,537 of LTAE01000736.1, forward strand.
TTTATACCACCCATTGTTTTATTTTGCTAATATGATAGATATTTTTATATGATTTATAGAATTATATTATGTCAAAAAATGTATTTTCTCCTGTTGGTGTTTTCTTTATTTTATTGTTAACAGGAGGTTTGCTTTCCAACATTTTGCAACCTGTGTATATCTCTACAATAACCGTCGGCAAATTTCCTTATGATGTTCCTGCAAAATTTTCAATGGTGGATTTTCTTGGAATAGCTATCCATAAGCGTGTGGCTTGCCCAGATTACAGCCTGTTGAGACCTTTTAAGGTTTGTGATTTACGTTTTGAATTCTGATGTCTTGTATATTTTAATAAGTCGAATGTGGAAACTTAACATTTCCACTGCAGCCGTGTGTTTGTGAAGCTCCTCTTCCACCACAAGAGTTCCAACAGTCTTCTAGTAGCACACCCACTTTGAAATGCGGGTAAAATGCATTTTTTTGGATTTCATACTGTCTATTACCATGCATACGACGCCCCTATATCTTATAATATATGAAGCAATGAGGTCCTCTATATGACTTTTATTTTTAGGTATTCAATATGTTGGAACAAGTGTGGCTTGTATGAAGTTGTGCTGGGAACAACTGGGAGAAAACAAGGCACTTCCTCCAAAGGGGCACTCTCTCCATCTACCGAGTCATCTCTGTGCAAGTAATGAACATGCCTTATCATTGTAACTAAACTTTTTGTGTGATGCTTGATTATGCACTTTAATTGGGAGATCTCTCAGACTGCATACATGTCAATTGAACGTGGAATGCATGTGGAAATCCTCTAAAATCGTTTTTCCTTAAGGTTTCTTACAAAATTCTTGTTTCATACATGATGTCCTTTGTTTCCAGGAAGAGGTTGTTGGACGTCTTTATTTCATTGCAAAACAAATTGTCTTTGCATCATCAAGTTGAGGACATTTCTTATCATGACCTCAAGGTAATATTTAACTGTTTTCTTGAGTGCATAATCTTTGACCTTTTAGTGCGGAAAGTTTGTCTTTTGTGTTCTTGATGTTTTTCCCTCTCCAATATTGCTAAGTTTGCTTATAAAATCAGTGATCTTGTCAGGTTTTTTCCATTCTGTTTTTTATCTATAATGAAGTTCATATTGTCATGGATTTGCTTTTAGCAAATAGTTTACTGATTCATAACCACTAGCATGTGTTCTTCTAGTGAATTTATACATTAATCTGCTGCCAACTTATTAGATAGTTTTTGTTCAGAGTTGCAACGTTTTAGAAGTTAGGCAATGAATTTTCTTTTCTTTTTTTTGTTAATAAAGTTTAGACTTCCACTTTTCTTCAAAAAAAGGAGGGCATCAGGTTGCTTCAAGGATTATTCTACTTCAAAAAATTGCATGAATGATCATCTGAAAATATTTATTTGCATGAAAAATATATAATTTGGGGTAGCAAAACATGTTTAAAAAATCTATTGCATATGTTAAGTGATTCCTCAGATTAGAAACAAATTTATAACGTCCATTCAAAGTCATATTTTGCATCTGCCTTTGAAGTGATCTGCGTCGTTTGACTATATATTTCCATGTGTGACATTCACAGTAGAAACTAAAATGTGATAACATCATAATTACTGTTTTTTTGCAAAACTGTGGAGTGATTTTTTCTCTCTGAGATATTAGAAAATTTTAGTTGGATATCTGCCAGTTCCATTGATGTTGAATGCCATTCGGTTTGATTATTTTCTATTCGAGAGAAATTTTGATTATTTTCTTGATTATGACATTCTAGGATTTTATTGTTTTCCAGGCCATGGCTCTTCAGTACCAATCTTCTGTCAATGTGCTTAGAAGGAGCTCATTCTACAGTTGTTGGCATCCAAAGCCCACGAACCTTGAATCATTCTGTCACAAGATAGTGGGGTTGGCTTCTATTTCCATAATCAAGATAGATACAACTTTCTTTTTGCAACACACTTTTTTTTTGTGAATCTTTTGACAACTAGTTTTTTGGACATTGATAATTGTCGCATGACCTCTTCTTGTCTGAATTTCACGACAGTGGGACGTCATCGTGACTGCAAACTTGGGGTTTACATCAAATTAGCAACCTTGGATGTGACAAGTCTCCAGCAGAGGTAGAGTCCTCGTAACTTGTTGGGTGGCAATGGAACTTCAGGAGAAAACCTGATCGCACTGGTCTTTCGCAATAGCTGAAATAATCTCTTGAGACGAGTCTCATCCTCATCCCTTACAACGAAGTTCTTTAGGACTCAGAAACCACAAGTCTATAAGAGGATCAATTGTTTATGCATCTGAACCATCTGTTTTCTAGTGCAAGTACACTCATACAAGCCTGTCCAAGGGTTCTCTTACTTACATATGTTATTGATCGAATTATTTCGCCAACCCTGGAAAGTCTTAATTATGCTAAAGTTGAGCCAAATCAGCCAATAAAACAATAGCTCTCAGATGTTATCATAGCGCACTTGTCCTTCGCATTTCATGGATCAGTAGAACTGCTGATGCCCACTAGAAATTTAAGCACACTGAAGCCAGATACGACTCCAAAACTCACATAAGGCATCACAAAGAACTTACAAGAAGTTGATTGAAGTCATATCCATGTATTTTTTTCTAAGGTAAAATCCATGTAACTACAAGGACAGTCTTGAATTGCTGTCTAGCATTGTCTTCGCTGCAAAACTTAGCTACAAGTGTATTTGTTTCTGCTCAAGGAAGCATGGAGTCCAGTTGAAATGTTCTGATTTTATATTTGCACAGGGAGTAGGTCCTCCAAGATAATACCCTCATCGTTTCAGTTTGCATTATTGGTTTTGGATGGCGATCATAGATCAGAAAACTTTTCACCATCTTAAAATTTTCTTTTCTTAATTTTGCTGCTTCAATTGAGAATTAGCTGAAGAACTCTTTCATTTGCCTCGCAATTACGGTGTACTTATAGTTGTTTAATCTATATTTATACAATGAATGTACATATAGCTAGATAAAAAAGATGGATCAGTCCATTGGGAGAGTTCTCAAATAGTGTGTATCAAACATCATTCTTTGCCACTCTTGTCTCCAGATTTTGCATCAATCCAATTTTATGAAGTGTCTTGAAGCTGTCATTGAATTATATCGTTGGAGGTCTGCGGTCAAGTGTCTTGAATCAATGCTGACTGCAGCTATTGGCCTCAAATCATTGATCACCAGCATTTATATATACTTATATAAAATGAGTTTCCTGGAGATTAGTTGAACAAACCCGGGCCATTGTCTGAAGCACCATTATGCATGGTTACATCAGTTGCAGTCCCCCACAGCGCAGGAATCCTGTCCTATTGGAGCTTCTTAGCTGATCAATCAATTTTTTTTGAAAAAAAAATCATAGGGACGTCTCACCGACAGGTCTTCCCTTGCCAGCAGGTACATACAGTAGTTTCTGGAAAAATAAATATTTCAATATGTATGATATCAAAACTGTTCTTGTATGTGTGCTGATGATGTATTCTCAAGCTATTTGATAACTTTTTTTATGGGAAGTAAAGGTCAATTGTGATACAGCTTGGGGTTGAGAGATGAGGGAGTGAGTTAGATACTGGAACCAAAAGACGATCAACAGTTATTATCTCCCGGTGTTGACGTAGATTGGACGGCCATCTTGCAGTCGCAAGTAGCAAATGGTAGTAGTCCTTTAAATTTGTTGTGGGGACAGCAACGTCCTTTCAGAGACTTTTGGCTCAGCAATTAATTGCTAATACTAAGAAGGTACAGACAAATGAGTTATATCTTTTGCACTAGTACCACAAGGTCCACAACAGGAAAGGTTATGTAAATTCGTACTTAAAAATACTAATAATTTTAGGCTAAAAAAGTCGAATTTATTGTACTACTTTTATAGTCATTGTTGTGAATTCTGTTATTTTTACTAATATAAATTCACATAAAAGAGTGTTTTAACTTTATAGCAAAGGCAAATGGCAAAATGCTTTTGATTACTTGGTACTACTAATAGTATGTGGACTGATTTTTTTTTCATACGAAAATATAACTATGCAATAATGGGGATGTATTTTAGTGAAAATTATTGACTTCACTATAATTAAAATGGGCAGTGAAGAAAATTAACAGAGCTCTCTCTCTTGTTTGTTTCACTTAATTTGCCTTTGCACCATGTTGCTTATATGTTAGTTTTGCTTGGAAGCGTCGACTCTGATGGAACCAGAAACTTTTCTTTTCTTTCCTTTTTTCCTGAAATGGTTGTAGCAGATGAAATGTATACATCAACAAGAGAATCCAACTTGTGCATTGAAGTCTACATTTAACATAAAAAAATAGGGGAAAAGGTATTTTCTCACTTTTCTTAAAGCTTCAATTTGCATTCGTATTTATCTTTTATAACAGCAAAGTAAGAGTCTGTAATATGATTATCCATGTTTGTTCTATATATAATTAAGTCGATCCAATAATAGTGACATACAAACTTAATCATCTCATACCACCATCAAATACATCATCCCCTAACTCGATGATCAAATGATGGGTTGATGACTCAAAATTTGTGTACCATTTAATGATAAAAGGTACTTCTCTTCCTTTTTTTATGTAAGGATTATATTATTCTTTTGAGGAATCGAAACATATCATTGCAATTAGCATCACTCGACATAACATCCAATTGCCATAAATGATGGAGAGGATAATGACATGGGAGGCAGGTGAAGTCCTCATTTTTATTAATTGACTCGTAACACCACATGACATGTATGTGCTAAAGACCGTGACGATTTTGCTCACTTATAGTCACTTCACATGTCCTTCTCTTTGCCTTTTCCTTAGTTCATTTATTATGGAACCAGTCAACTAATACATACGATGGTAATGGAGATTACATCATTTTGTAGGATTTGATAGTTCATATTTTTATCCACAAAACACAAAAAATATTATGGATAAAGTTTTTTTGTATTTTTTAAAGAAAAGTGTTTATTCTTATATCCCAATATTCGTCTTCAGCTCATCTTGCCCCTATTTGGATTGGAAATTAAAGTTAAAATAATAGATATAAAAATATACTATAATTGAAATATGTGTGAACGTATTTCAAGAGAATAGAATTCTTAGGAATAAACTTATCCCAATTTTTTTTAAATATATGTAATGATTTTATGAATTTCAAGATGATTTTAAAAAAATTAGATGTTTATCAAGTTAATCATATTCCAAAAGATATTTGGCTGAGCTAACTCGATATTTCCCTCTTTATTTTCAATCCTAAGGGCCTCCCTACGAGTATTTTGGATAAAGAGTAAAACAACTTAAACCACATAATTATATAAATTAAGCTTAATATACAAATATATAATGATTAAGGAAAGATTAGTCAGGCTATACACTTAATATAAACCATATTAGTTGCAAAATAAACATTTGGGGACTAGTATGAAAGTTAAAACTGCTCGAAATTTATATATATATATATATATATATATATATATATATATAT